>JTDE01001966.1:36647-48213 GCA_014338405.1 Paragonimus skrjabini miyazakii
TCCATAGAGGTAATACACACTCAACCGATCAGTCTGCCTGTCACGTAATATACCAGTCCAATTACAGTTGCAATGACGTCCACATAAGCAGGACGGATCGACTGTTGCATCGTTTGTCAATTACAATCTAAAAATGCGGTCAGCTGACTGTAACAGGCCCAAAGAATCAGGCCACATCGATCACCACACACATCTTAGCAACCGGGCATCTAGTTGACCCCGTCAGATCGCTCAAGATATTGTTACGTAATCGTAACCCAAAATTGTTAGTGCTTAGGGAAGCAATGCTAGTCAGAAAACATCCGCTGGTTTTGTTTACATAGAAGACACTGGCAAAATCAACCTCCCTGCCTTGGAATTGTTTACACCATTAGCACGTGAAAGGTCAAAACTATGTTCGTTCAGTCGTTGTTCCTGTGCACATTTTTGTGCAATTTGCTGGCTGTACGTTATCGACTGATTAGAATAAATCGGATCGTTGACATCTTGCGATATGTTTTCTCTGTGTTTTGGATGAATGGACAAATAAAATTCCGTTTTTAAATCAGTTATTTCTCAAACACTATTTCAAATTGATTGTGAGATCAATCGTAGGCCACCAAATCTGTCTCAATGACTAATTGTGGGTTAGCCGATCGTGTCTCATGCTGTCCAGAGTGGTCCGGTTTCGCATACGCGGTTAACGTGATCCACTGACATGGGAACAATTATGGGTTTTAACACTGGACAAATAACAAGGTAATCTATCCGTTCACTCGCAGTCACATCGGTAGAACAGATCGATGTGGATGACAAAACGACTGGTAAGTTCGTTAGAACAACAGGCAATGACTACATCAAATACAAACACAAACCTGATCTCGCTTATTGTTAAGCACACAGTGGAAACAGATCATTTCATTGAATCAACCTACTCGTTCGGTGCGTCACTGCGTAATTGGAAGCAACGCCAATCAGTAGTTGTCAGTCGACTTTATATGTTCACGATTTTCTGGGTGAAGCGGTCTGTCTCTGTTGAAGCTCTTAGTACTCAATCAACTCAAAGCGCAGTAATGACCGTTTCTAGTGTTTTTGCTACAAGTATTTTGCATGTGTCCGAATGTTTTTCCTTCACGACCAAAAGGCATAAACCAAATGGGTGCACCTCACGACAGGTAATCTTTCTACCATTAATGAACAATATCAGGAGAACCCGGCGTTTCACAGTTAAATTGTTTGTTTCCGACGCTTTGAAAGAAAAGACCGCAAAACTGATTTACAAATCTATGACAACCCTACAGGCGTACATTCTGAACGCTTACGCACAAGACACGACCAAATGTCCTGTGGAATGTCCATTCCATTAAACGTGCATGTGTTACCCAAGCAGGAAGGACGAATTGAAGACGAATTGATTGATATATGGTTTACAGGAAAATGAACAGAATGGATTATCTTCATGGGGGGGGGACAGTGGAGGCTATAGACTATCATTACGATGTGGACGAAACAGGCTTAGAATAAGGTGATTGATGAAATGTTTGCAAAGTGAGTGATTTTTATTCATCAAGAACAAATGCAGCATGATTCGGAATTAGTCAAACTATGCCTCGTAAGTGATACAGTGAGAGTGTGAAATATTGGGGGAAGTGACGCATTTTAACCGTGGCCTTAATCAAAGGACATGATGAAAAGATGTCCGTTAGGGAGGACTTGAGCCCGCCACCCGTCACACACGGTCTACCGATGCTGCGCGATCATAACATAGGCGAGGGCTAGTACAATGTCAGCTTAAGCCGTTCTCTTGTCTACGGCTCGTTGATTGATCTGCTGCGCTACAGGATTGCTTGCATTTTCACATATACATATATCCTCGAATGGCCAAGTAGTTATCACGTTTACTGCTGGTGACTTGCTTTGAATTAATGGCATGAACTTATCCTAGAATTTTCTCTTGCCTGTACTGTATCATCTCATCAAATTGTTCATGCTACTGCAGTATTCACTACTAACTGTCATCAACATTTTTCTGCTCATAGATTATACTTGGCTATAAATTGTACGTTCTGTTGTCAGTCGTTTATCTACATGACCAGTTTGATTTGACTGAATCTTCAACAGTCTGTCATATTCTTCTTGAGCTTCGAGGTTCACAACTCACTCGACAGACTGCGTATCCTTGTGAATCACACTGGGTTCAAGACTTGTTATAACCCTTTGGTCTGTTGTGGCGAAAATCTACCTGATTCACCCACTATCAAAACCCCGACACAATAGAAAATCTAACAGGTGGCCAATCCAAACAACGCGTTAAAAATAGATCAGAAATGAACGAACAGTAAGAACGTTACACCTTCCGTTACTCGCCAATTTCTGTTCTTTATCGCGCCAATTAATTTACAGTTTGTAGCTATATAGTGCCAGTATGCTTAGCCAAGGACACACTGTGATTTCTTCAATGCTTTTGTAAACCTATAAACGTGGGTTCGTGTCTCATGAATAACGACTGTTTACCACACTCAGTCCGAAGTCTTCTGCTCATTGCTTGAGTTGGAGGTTTCAATTCGAGTACGATTTCTGGAACTATTAGAAGTCCATAATTTCGAGTAGTACATCTATTCCCTCACATACTGAAAAATTGATACTTCAGTGAGACACATAGTTAGTATCCTGCACAAATCAAGAATCACTGGAGTATACTTGCTTGGCGAATATTTAAACTTGCAAAGGTCTGCGACTGTCCTACAATGTTCAAAAATGTCTGAAGATTAAAATCAAATTATTTGAGACGAACTGTCCGATAGAAATTACAACTAAACTGTTAGTTATCCAGAACGTGTTTTTAGGTGATTACTTGAATTCACCTAAACTCTTCGCAGTTTTTCAAACCGAACCCAATTGTGTGTGGATTTCATTCGAAGTCTACTAAGCCGCCTCATTAGAAACTGTGGGGGGTGTTTAATCTACAGGTTTCCCATCATACTGATAAATGGTTAGATTTGTTATCGTTTCATCCAATAAAGGTCTGGATAGATCGCCTTTAATTTAGACCGTCTCCATCCATCCCAAATATACCCAGGTTATACGATATGTTTGACTGTCTTCTATCGCATTTGTTATAAAAAAAACGGCCATTTGTATTGCTTCCAGTTAATAAGAAATCGTTTTCCCTAATTTACATGAATATCGTCTGCATATCGCTTGCCAAACCGTTCATTTCTGCCCCCGTGCCCATTTATCAAACCACTCAGCCCAAATGGTCAGTTCGATGGGTACATACGACTGGACCGTTTGGTCACGAATAGTCACGTGACACGTCAAGCCACTGGGAAACCTAAGTGCATGCCCCGTTAAGATGCAAGAGGAAATATTTTACCTGAGAGATTTGTGTATAGATAGGTTCATACATTATGCACTATAAGATAAACTCATGTTGTCTTTGCATTCTTTGGAAATGTCTCCCTTGATTTTAATTTGACATAATGTTTACCACACATGAACAAACTGTCATACGAAAGAAAGCAGCTGCATTTCATTCACGTAGACATTACAGAAAATAAAATAAACGGAAACAGGAAGTCAGCATAGACATAATCGTAGTGTTTCATACGGTGCTACAAGTATGTCTATCTTAACTTGACCTCTTCGATTACATAACGGAGAAATTGTTTTTAGATTGCTGACAGGATACTGTTGTCGGTGGCTCAGCTATTATTTGTTTCGGACCAAACTTAAGTAAATTTGGCTGCCCCGTAAGCTCGTATGAGATGGCAATACATAAGTTTTACATTCCTCAGACATACTGAAGTTAGGCTAAGAATGAAACGTTGATGCGTCTCTCTAAGATGTATGAAAATACTGTCACGTTTGGGTAATCAGTTTGACTCAGTACAGGGAGGACTGCATTCGAGTGTACTTCAGCACGGCACAGCTGACCATAATGTGGAGTCTAGGCTCAAGGTCACTGGAGGAATTTTAACCCATTGGATAGCGAAGAGCGAAAACGATTGAGAAAAAGTTAAATATAGTAATCGCAAGGACAAACTTAGCACAAGAAATCAAACTGCGACAAGGTTGCTGTTCAATCTTTGAGCTAAACTGTGTAGTTAAAAAGAATGCTTATTACATTTTGTCGTCAAATCTACACAAATGTGACTTCTCTGAATTGGTCATGAATCTGGTGTCGCATCTTACTGGCCTGAAAAAAAATGTAATATTTGAATGCTCATACCAGTTCAGTCACATACCAAAAAATTTATAAGCTTGCTATTACACAGTGGTTAATCACGTCGACTTCCAACTATACAGTCATGGTTTTAGCAACCTGACAATAGCTAACCAATTGTGAACTTGGGTGTCACATGATCGTCAACATCTTATAATTTAAAATTTAGAAATTTCAGTTTTATTTATGATTCAATTTAGAGATTGAAAACCTTTCTCATCTGATTTTGGTACAAACGAACCTTGACAAAAGCGCTACCTGTCAGTTCCCATCGAATTGGTCTGTTACATATGGATGACATTGTAGGACGGATAATCCTCAGCTAAAGCAAGATTTAATATGATTCCTAGTTGCACAATTTCTCGGTAACCATCCATTAGTTTCTCACCGAAATGTAAATGTTTGTTAGTTTTTACAAAGTGTTTGGTTGCCATGACGTTGTCTGATTGGAAGATCACTGTCAACTTCCCGGAAACCTGTTCAGTGAGGTAAACGTACGTGGGGAAGCCTACCGATTACTGTTAGCGGTTTTACGAACTTAATGATCTCGATTTTCCAACAGTAAGCAAGTAGAACGATTATGTTGTTAACAAAAAATATAGCTGATGTTTTTGCGTCTACTATTAAAAATCTCCCTCTGAGAATTTGCTTGTAGTCAGTCACATTTGAAGGTGGTAACTCTTCCTTACTCCACGTATACGTCAATGGTTTTCACACTGTCGTAAGAAGGACTTATTCTGGTATAAAACAGAGAAAATTTGAATGGATATGACTTACTTCTTCAGATTCCTATGTCTAATCTCAAACAGTCGACCTCAAACAGACAGTCATGTTTTAGGGATAAGTGAGGCTGAATTCGAAAAACAAGTTCCTTGTAATCTCAGCGACATTTGGGTTTCATTCATAATTGAGAAACAAAACGAATTTGCATTCAGTATGTTATATTCTGTCTAAAAAACGTTTAAGCCATTAACTAAAGAATTTTCAGGTTCTTCATCACTTCCTGTCACGATAACGTGTTTTAGAGTTATGTTAAGGCCCTTGAAACAACGAAGTGGTTCTGTGTTACCGATTACATTAAAAGTAATAACTTTTTTGCAAGTCCACAGTCAACACTCGCTGATGACTACCTTTCAAATTAAATCGTGGACAGAAACATAAGTCCTTGTATACTGCAGTAATACACACATATATATGTCGACTGCCTTTCGCAAGAAGCAGACACAAGGCATTTGACAGACTATATATATATATATACATATATATATAGTTTACGTCTTTTACTAAGTTGTAAGCCGTGTGATTGGGTCGTAGAATCAGAGGTGGAGTTATTAACTGATACATAAATTCAGTCTTATAAGATATCTTCAGAATGAACAAAGTCCAAGATAATTGTATATAATTAAGACCGAACAAAAAGGTTTAGACAGAAAAGCGGTGAGTATTATCACATGGGTAAACTCAGAAATCATGTGAATGAAAATGATTAAATGTTGCAGAAAAGTGAGCAAGGTGAAAACCAAGCCTGAATCCATACTACCATCATAAACTAGTGTGCAACAGAGACAAACAAAAAAGTACTAGTAAGTGGGTTGAGCATACTTTCAATTTACCGTGAACTCGATTCGGTGATCTGATTGTGTGCGTCAAGTCTGTACCTGATTTGATAGAGTCGTCATAACAGACTTTGGTAAGTTGCTTCCGATTAAACACACTCAAGTAGCGCAGCACTGTTCTTTGCAGGTCAGCATATTCATTTTATACTGTACATTTATGAGGTTCCTGTGAGATGGTTGACGTGGGATCAAGTTAACTTTGCACCGGTCAGCATCGCAGCCTGAACTGAAAATCTATGACATTTGGGCGGGGTACCTGGTCTGTTAACCTAATTATGCTGAACGTCAAACGGCTTCAGCAACACAACAACTAACAACTTATCCTGCTCCAGTGGATGATAACTCAACTGATCTCTATAAATATTGATAACCGTGTCAGACCAAAAAGCGGATAAAAATAGTTCGTTTTTGTTTCCAGGTCCGGATTTCAGCTGAAAAAATCATGGGTCTCATTCGAAACTCGGTGCACTTCTTCATGTGGACTAACTGAATATCTGTCCAGTCAGAATGAGTGAAACGGCCGGGATTCGTTGTCAGTGTTTATCTCTGGGTTCTTCAAGTCTAGATGAGCTTTGCCGAGTACCGCTTGTCCAATTAATCAACATTCTCCTTGACCCAGCGCAACGCTGGACAGTTAAGCAACAACTGTTATTGATTGACCGGAATATGTGGAGTGGACGTTTTCACCGCAGTAGATTTGATGGAAGAGTACACTTGTGATGATCGTTCCAACGCCATCACTGGCACTCCCAGGTTGCTAACCGGCGATATTTAGACTGGAGGAGTTAGATGGTGGGAGCGTAGTTTCTATACAAATCTACCGTTTATTTTGAAAGCTTAAAATTTCCGATATTCATCTAAATGGTTTGAACCGAAAAGATTTGTAATAAAAAGTTTCATCCCAGTACTGTTCAGTCAGAATGAAAAGGCGTTTGAAGATAATGGTGCACCGACTCACTGCTGAGTTTACCATAAAATACCGTCTCTTCTCGAGCGAAACTATAAGGAATGAATTGTGTATTCTTTGTCGGATTACGTGTTGTGCTCGGCATGATATGTCTAGCCAAGCGAAGCTATGTCGGACTCGAAGGATTTGTGCGAAAACTGACTAGCCGTTGAGTGAGCGGTGTACAATAGCAACGGTTGATAGTGAATATGCGTGCGTGAGGGGGCAAAAATGCGAGAGTGAGAGTCGGGCCGTTTGTTGTTTCAAGTCCGACCCGGTTAATTGATAGTAACTGACTGTGACCACTTGTCCTGTCCATTAGCGTACAGTGTGCAGTTGTGAATTTTGCAAACTGAACGGTAGAAATGACCTTGATTACTTTTTCTACCGAACGAAAATGTGGGTCATACTCGACAGCCAGCGAGATTCGAGAGTCAAAATTTGTTAAACATTTATCAGCTGTGATGAATGGAAGTACGGTATGGTCTCGCAGCGGACAAGTAACACTGGTACATGTTTCCAACCAACACACGGCCGTGAAAACAATCACGTAATTAGTGGATAAGTCAGGTTTGGGATTACATAATATTATTCGTTACCCCCACTAGAGTATAAAGTGAGAATTGCCGTGTCAACTTGTTCATATATTGCCTGGGTTATTAAAATGTACAAGTCGTCTACAGTTCATGTGACGTCTGGTCTTTAACCATACCCTTCGCTCCCAAGTTACAAAATGATGTCAAGAATGAAGAACATTGCATTGTGACCAGAACGGTTTTGTGCGTTGTTGAACAATCACTTTCCCGTAACAGCTGCATTTATCTGTGACCATGAGTGGAGCGTTAAAAACGAGACTAATCAAAACAGACCTAATTGTCCGATTAACGAATTTCCACTGTAAGTACCGTACTGTTGCTGTACAACAATGCGCAAATCATTCTGCTAGTACTATGGTAAACTAAAAGCATGATTGTGATTTACAACTTTTACCATCTGCGCTTCTGGTTAGTTTGCAAAGTGATGTTTACCGGACGGGACTGCTGATGTTATCCATGTGTGCCTAAGTAATGGATTTATAAACATTGCTACCAGTAACAGGATAGTGACCAGATAGTCTGCAACATTCATATAGTGAGCGTTGGCTATGGACCACATATTCGTCTCCATTTTCCAGCTGTTTCGCACCATTTTATGTTCGTATTATAATCGCTTGTTAACTGTCAGTGTAACAGTTCTAGCAATATCATCTTTTTTCTTAATCTGTGCTAATTCCGTTGACCTCAAGGAAAAGAAGACACCCAAATTTAAAGGTATCCGAAGTATCTAAAACTGATTGTAAGCATTAATAATAAGTAGCTTTAAGTAGTTTTGTAAGTAGTTTTTCAAGTGCTGTTTTTTTAGCGGGAAGTAAAGGTTCATTTAGAGCATACTACTAAGGGTTCGCATTATATTTTTGTGTACTGAACCGTTTTCTGAGGATAGGAATGCTGATTTGACAGTTGCGGATTACTGAAGTAGGAACGACGGGACAAAATAAATTACCAGGTGGTACACTCTTTCCTTTCGCTTCCAGGTGCAATAGTCGAGGTCACATGACTGAAAGTGATTGCAGTAATCCAAATTTTGTGAGGCTTGCTCGTAAAAATACGCAACCACACCAGTTACACAGTGTAAAGCCTACACATTCGTTTGTATGTCTGTTACCATTGGACAGTTTACATGCGTCCAATCATGTTGGTATTTTCATAGTACTAAATTATACGTACGAGGTACATGACATCAAACTATAATTAGATTTTGGGTGGAGACAGATCATATGCTACTGCTGCTTACCTTGATTCTTTAAAGATGGCAGAGCAAATTGGGCTAAAAGAACGCGGAGGAAAAGGAGAAGCATACACAGTAATTCGCCAGATAGGGAGCTCGGCGGAACTTACCAACAACCTGTCTGTTACGAAAGTTCTGTTATACAGGTGCAAACTGAACCATGTAATCACCGTACACAAATGACCAACTGAGGTTTACTCGATCAAATTGAAGATAGCAAACAGAAAGTCTTTTCTTTTCGAATACCATCCATATATTGATGTTTCCAATCAACTGTTTTCAAAAGTTTCACGTTGTTGCTAATGGTAGAAAGACTTTTCGTCTGTACTTTGAGAAGCCGCTTGTACACATGATCATTCATAATTGATAAATTGGTCTTGTGTCAACAACATCATACTTGTTCCAGGAGGTTTTAGAGCACTTGACCCCTGTCTTGCTTATAACAAACTGGCCTGTTGTGCCCTTTTCCGCAACTAAGACGAAATTTTTAAGACATCTTTTACGAACTCCTGCCCAAACCGGTTCCATTATCTGTTAACTTCAGTACGCTTTACGCTTGTAATGCTTGTCAGAACAGGTGATAAGTCTGGGTGTCATTGTCCTGAAATGATAGCCTCATACAATTTGGAACGCATTGAATGTAGTTGCCGTTGAGCACGACTGATTTGATGTGATCGTTGTGTTAACATTACTGTTAAGTTCTTTAAGCAGGAACCAGAGGCTGTACTGTCGCATGGGACGACGTAGGCTGTCTGAAGAATAATCAATTCAGCAGTCTCCTGTAGATTGGACTCCAGATTTCAACCGACAGAAGTGTGGAGATGAATTTCGTAGTCCGTCTAGGGAAAGCCAAATCAAGTGAAGGCCAATGGTATAGTCTGATTTCTATAGGGATTCAAGTTCCTATAGAAACTGTACAGGACCAGACAAATGCGGTCAGCCTAGGGAAGTGGTCCACCACGACATTTTAGAGGAATAATTTTACAAAAAGTGAGTTGAAACTTTTACAATGCATTTCGTCGATGGTGTACACCATTAACGCATCTATATTTCCTAGAAAACGCCTAGATATTTAGCGAATAATGGGACCCCTTGACCTTCCTTAATTGGTTTTCCACGGATTTAAACTCAGTCTTACTAGTGAGTTTGATCAAGATCAAACTTCGAGCAAAATGCAGTTTTTTGAAGAGATCTAGTTAACAGTTTGTTCAAATTCGACAGGAGTGTTGTTCAACTCATTCCGACTACAAACACAGACCACTCGTCAATAAAATAGGCAACCAGTTTAATGTTCAGTTGGTTCTCATAATTGTTTCAACTAACTGTGCTGCCAAAACTAGACATCTCTACTAACGACTCTGTCACACTAACGAGATTGGGCTTCTGTAGAACGACATATTTTATATACACATCAATGAGGCTGCAGTGAGACGTGTGAGGAATCATACAGAATATCAAGTGTGAACTTCAGTTCAAAAATTCATCTTGTAGCTGGCTGATGGAAGCGATTTTTGTCACGTTCCACTACAGACAACGTAATACAATGTTGTCCAGGTTTTCGAAACATCCGAGCGCTTTGCTCTGTAGCTTGAACAAGAATAATTTGCTGAGAAAACATGGAAACTGTCTAGACCTGAACAAAGTACAGACTGCTCCAAAAGACTTCATCTACACTACTCTTGTGTTTGAGCTTTGTGTTATACAAACGCACAAAAGGAATTGTTTTTCTAAAGAGTATTTCGGTAGACTGGATGATGTAGATGGGACCTAATGTTGGAAAGCTAAGGTTTTTGATGGATTTCAACTAGTGACAGATACCTCATGCCCAAACGCGAGAAGCTCTCTACCAAGTAAGCTACGAAGCCGCACCCGGAGCTGAGAAATTTCAAATTTGGATTCATTAGTAACATATTCTCGTTGGTCAATAGAGACGATGGTGAACTTCAGTCGAAGCCTTGATTTTGCACCAGTTGGTCTCATTTAAATCATCAAATTTACCAAGCTATCCATTAGTAGCAATATTCCATTGCTCAACAGTGGCGGTAATGGGTTCCATCGTTAACTGTTTGAGAAATCCTACTGGGGTAGTCGACCCCTTGAAGTATTTGGTAGATTTCATAGGAAATAGAATTCTGAGGGCAACTTAGTCCAAATGTGAAATTTATGAACTTCTGACGTGGAAGCTTAGTCCAGCTTATCGCGTTTGAGCATGACATATCTGCCGTTGGCTCATATTTAGTCAAAGTCCAGATTTATCGAGAGTGATGTTGGTTTCGAATTCAGCTGTAAACCAGATGGAAAAATTGCATTATTTAAGGTTACTTGATCATTCTTGAAACATGATTTGGTAGTCTTGAAACTTGTCATTAGTTTCGAACTCCCTGACATAAGTGAATGACAAAGAAAGTGTTACTTGCGAGTTTTCTCACCCCAAAGTCTCGTTTTCAATACGAATACTTGGTCACTGATGTAACCGTGCGTTTATTATGGAATCAAAGAATCATTTTGAAGGCAATTTGTCACCCGATATTTTCTATCACTTTCTACTGATGTATTGGCCCTAAAGGCAAGATTATTACAATGTGAAATTAGGTATTACCTATTAGAAGTACATTATTAAATGACCATCAAAAGATTCTGAACTGTGTTCCTGAATTTTAGGACCAAACTTTTGATACTGGTGAATACTGGAGTTTATGCTATGCTGATGTAGATAGTGCTCAGCTCCCGGAATTCACGAGCACTCGCTCATTTATGTAGCCCTCTCAGACTAACTGCAATCAATACTGACCAACTCCAGACAAGTTTGTTCTTGATATGTGGGCATCGGTCGACAATTTCTGGCACTATAATAAGTATTTAATAATATGTGAATCGAATGTGTGCTAATTTTGTTTTTACTACTTTAGTTAAGCATACAATTTCCAAACAATGATTTCTTATCATCAGGAATCACAAATTATGCTATAAGAT
>JTDE01001966.1:62379-79169 GCA_014338405.1 Paragonimus skrjabini miyazakii
TCTGGTGACGTAACAATAGTTTGGATGATCTAAGTAGGTCAAATTGGTGGCCTGTTATCATAAAGTGTCTAGCAATCGATGATGCGGGGCTTCGATTAATGGACTCGCTGGTTTCAGATCGTTGTGTCATGAGTCGTTTCAATCAGTCCCAGACGTGTTCTGCCACTCACTGAGATAGCTGTCGATCTGTTCTGCCTATGTAAACGTCACGGTAACTGCAGGTGAACTGATAGACAACGTGAAGGACAGAATGGTCAAATAAACTGCTTTTGCGATTGTGTAGCGCTGGTCCTTCGTTGGTTCGAACCAAGAGTAATTAGACAACCGTATACGTACATTGGTGCCACACTATTTATAAGCAATATAATTTCAATACTCACGGTGGACGTTGGTAGATTCCAGCATGAACTAATGGAGGAATCCTGTTTGGGCAGTCAGTTCGTGGGATCATTTGGTGGATACCCTATGACACAGCTGGTTGGGCGGGTAACTGAGTACAAATTTTAAAGTTCTGAGCTCCCGGCCTGGCTTCGTAGATCAGCCGGTAGAACGTTTGCCGCGTTTGGGCATGGTGCATCTGCCGTTGGTTCGAATCCAGTTGAGGCCCAGATTTTTCACAACTGGGTCTCATCTGAAATGTGTTTGTAGCTATTGGGCGTGATGATGAAACGTGCAGTTGCAACAAGGCAGGTGATCCGAAATCTTGTTGCAAAGCCCGCTGTTGATCCAGACAAGTACTTTGAGCAACCGGACTCCGAAGTTATTCGCGTTCTCTGAAGCAATTCTGAGAAATATTTGCTGTCCGGTCTTGTGAGTTCTAAAACTGATGAGTCGAACAGTTTGCTTGTTTTTGCCCGGATGACAGTCCTTCCTGACCGCTTGTAGTGTTAGTTGCTATCCCGTTGTTCTAAATCTTCTAACGTTTTGTGTTCTTGAATAAACAGGACCAAAGAAATGTTACAGTCTTGCGACTCTCGTATTGTTTCGTAGTTAGTTAAGTGGGTCAATAAAACTTTAGTTTTAAACTCTAAATCGTCGCCAAGGCGTTAGAGTTTGAGCCTCTTGTTCCACGAGACATTCGTGTTGACTGACGTATCACTGTCGTCCAGTTTTTGACATTGTAAATGGTCATAACCATTAACACAGTTTCTGCTGTCAGAATGCAGTCCCAAACTCTCTGGAACACTGTCGTCAGCTGATTCTTATTTAAAATTGTTCCGGTTTTGATACTCTTAATTGCAGTAAAACACCTAGAAGACAAATGTTGCCGGATGTTAACACTTGGAGTTATCTCATCAGTCACATACTAAACATAAACAGAATACATAAGAGAGGCGCATGACATCAGTAGTTGATCGCGGTGAATTCTGGAGCAAAAGACTGCCACCAAGGAAGGCGAGCAGTGTGAACTATCAATTTTTGTGCACATAACACTAGCCGTCTTTGCTTAATCAAGACAGTTTCACTGAAGGCCTGAATTTTGGGGTTTGGGTGCCGTAGCATCACGGTGAACGGCCTAGTTGGGTCAACATTTCGACCTGTCTGCAGGATATACTTCACAAGTGATGACGCCGAGTTTCGCGCTCGATTGTTCCTTTAGTTGTTGTTTTGCTCAGCCGACTGAATCAACCATTTTGAGAGTGTTCGGTCATACGTTGTCGTAAGCGCAGGTATGTTCTGCCGATATAATTGTATTGTAACTTCAAGTAGACTGACTGGCTACGGTTTGATGCACCACGTTTAGCGTTTCCATAACTAACTCGTCGAAGTGATGACAACAGGCACAATTCAGCTGCAGGGTACTTACCGCGCCAACCGTCTTGATTGCATCGAACATCGTAATTTGGCGTTAAAAGTCTGTTAATAATTACTACGGACTATCGATATTGATCCCAAGTTTACCCACGGGATGTTTTAGGAATAGCTGTCGATAGAACTGCATGAAACTGTTCTTGATACACTGGTGTTGTATACTATTCAACAGCGTTGTCGGATACTGTAGCATGCAGCAAAAATGACGAGTCACCTGCTGAAATTAGTGATACTGATCAGTAACACTAGAAAACGTGAAAATAATTTAAAGACAAACTCTGCCAACCAGGTAGAACAGTGCACATTTTTGTCCCAGGTTATTTTCACATATTTTACACCTTAGGTTTCCGAACAAACTCTCAGGCCAGTCGTTTTTGGTTCATACGACGCTGGTCCTGTGAGAGACTCGTCGTCATTGTACAGTCAAAGACAAATGTTGATCGACCGTACATGCTACATTTCTTCACTAGTCAAACAGACTTCTTATGCACTTTTACTTGACAGGTCAATTTCAAGCTGACCAATTCAACTGAATTTAGACCATGATAGCAACAGTTTGACCATGTAAAGCAGCATATGACTGTATAAAACTAGGTCTAATGGACCTGTTCTGTCGGCTTCTGGTCACACTGATTGCATGCTACACCTCAACGGAGGCCACATATACCGGCGTTCTTGGTAAGTGTATGTGCAACACAAAGTCTACTGTCAGTGGTCACAACATCAAGCAACAACTAACAAAAGAGCAAGAATAAAATGGTTTATTAGGTTCAACTTTGGTCACAGACATATTAATATGCTAATGAGTACTAAGAAATGCTATATTTAACGGTTTTGTTGGTGACTTACATTCCGGAGTATTGGGTCCTCAGTTGGAGAATCGCGCCGAGTTGACTGATGCAGGCTCCGACGTGAGTTGCTTCATGTCTTGGTATCAACTCACTGTCCGACTACTGGCTATCTTTTCTAACCTCTTTTGGATGTACTGGTCAAACTGTGAGAGGACCACACGAACGGTGTCTTCAAGCCAAAGGAATCGATACGAATAAGATCAGATTGTGGACACGTTTATTCCGGTTATTACTCTGATGATAATTTACTTGATTCTATCGTTCGTCATGTGGTGATTCCATCATACACCAGCAAATATGGACAGGTAGCGATTGCCACAGACAACCAACAAATTGAACGGTAATCATGAGCCACGATTGGAACGGTTCATTAATTGATTAGTTCAAACAACGACGCGAACACTTAACATCTGTTAATCAATAGTAATCGACATGCCTCACGAAAACTGATGATCCGATCAAATACCTAAGTGATGCACGGTTTCAGGAACTATTTGATCAATTGTGTGACCTTCAACTCGAGTCAGATCTTTGTGTTGGGATGCTTGAATTATATTTTACTTAATCTTGTTGTCGGTATCTGGTACATTACACTGAATCTGCTCTGGTAGATTGATCATATTAGACAGATAAGGGGTTATTTTCAATCCAGATATTCAAACGACCAAATGAGGTCGTTGTTATTTAGGAACATATGCGAAGTTAAATGTTTTCGAAAAAACGTGGTAAGCAAATGTTTCCGATAATTCATCATCAGATCAATACAATTATACAGATTCAGCAAAACCACGCAATCCGATTTCGTGTTCACACAGAGTTTCTGCAAGCCCTGCAGTTGCCGTGGTCAATGATCACATCAGTCTGCATGCCCATCCAAACTGCAATCGATAACTTAATGACTTACTTGTAGGTGGAACTCTAAACCATCGATCATTAACACTGATGATTTGCACTCTGAGTGACTAGCCGATACAAGCTTGGATATTTTGTACTGCTTTACGTGATCCAATGACATTCTGTTAAATTGATCAGCAATCAAAATGCCACTGAAAAAGTTGATGATTTCTGTGAGTTCAGCTTGGAGAGAAGTGCTAGTCTAGGGGTCATTGATTGGAGCTAACAGGACTATTACTGTGTCTGTTCTTGAAGCGATCGGGCCAGCTGACTATAACTCACAAGCCAAAGTGGTTGAGCGTTCACCTATAATAATTTGGCCGTGACCGTGTTGACCACGGTTGCCTGATGATAGCGTGGCCAGAATCTTGGTTTTGGCCGTAATACAAATATACTGTAATGACATGCTCTAAAAAGAACTAAACTCGAGTCTAGTGGTTCTGCTGTTCGAAAAAGGCCGACTGGAAAGTTTATGATAATACGGCAGCTGTGATCAATTGGGCGTGATGTTCAATATATAGTTGTATTCCTATGACTTAGCGAAAACAACTGTTCGTCACGTCTTCTGTTCTATGAATCAACGGGAATTTTCGCGACTTTTCGTGAAAAGAAAATTTTTGAATCTCAGGCAAATAAATTTGTGCCAACTAGAGATGGTTAAACGAATCCGGAAATCTAGACGTGTTGCTCACATTTTCATGATCGACTGCTCTGTACGGACGACTAGTAGTAAAAGAGAACTACCTCCATGTTTGCCTAAGCATGACGAACGCAAAACCTACTGAATGGAGTCTAATGCAGTAGCAAATTGTCTGACGATACAAACCACCATTGTACTGTGCATTTCTAAAAAAATCGTTCGACCAGATCTGGAACACTGCCCCTGATTTCACTACTCAAGAGGAAGATTGCTACCTTATGTTACAGCGGATTTTGAAGTTCCACGTCACAGGAACATTTCACTGGATGTTCATAACATCTGGTTATGGATAAAGATTTTATCTTGACAACCTTAATGCATAAAGATGACATTGCTATGTGCTGTGTTGAGGAACCCAGTGATTTCAGCTACAGGCGTGAATGAGCAGGATGGGAATTCAATTACAAATTGTTGTCATCGAATTGAAAAATTCTGTTGCAATTTACTGTGTTAAACGTCCACTGACTGCAATTTTTCACCAGAACACTGGCATTCATGAAGATATAGTTTCTACTAAGTTAACCACTTCGTGAAAATGTTCGACGCCTCCCGTATATTGCTGTTATCTTTGTACGTGATTGGGAGGTGGTGGTTACTTCAGAAGCTGCTTGATTAATGTATTTTCTACATTTTATATAGAACGACGTCAGCAGCCACAGATGTATAGGTAGAAAATAACAATTATACAATTCAGACACCTTCAACTTACGACCTTGTGAAAATTTTATCGGGAGTCGTTCTATTGTAAATCTACTTGGACAAACTTGGAAGGACGAACTGATAGGGATGTTTGGGTGAGATGCTGTTAATCTTACAAATGAATCAAGCACATTAGCCTCATTTAATTATCCGTCTAGGTTACTTTAAAACGAACATTGCTTCTTGTTCACCGTTCAGCTCACTGTTTTACCTAAACAACATTTTTCAAAAATTGCTGGATTGTGTCTTCAGTCTTTAGATCCAAACGAGATGCAGGAGTGAAGATGTTGCGATTTCTTGCTTCGAAGGACCACTGCGTGGATGTTAATCAACCAAAGCATCCTTAGACTACTTGTCCTCTTTTTGTACTCGTATTCATTGTTATCTTCAATTTGGTTTCTTCTTACCGACATCTTCCATGTGGTTAGAAGAACTCTAGCTTGAAAGTTTGTGCTACCTACAGCTGTATATTATAACTACATGGTTATGTGAGCAGTTATGACGCGGACCCAAATTATCACGCTTCATCAACACATACAGTGTAAAAAGTTGAGATATGAGGATCATTGGGTGGCTTTTTTAGTCCATCTAACTAGTTGCCCTTACATGGGAAATATAGGGAAATACTCTGTTTCCAATTAAAACCACTTATTTAACTGAATTGATTAGGCAGCTATTCGACGTTTTTTCACGTGATTCTTGTGATTGCAAATTCAACTGGTCAGGAAATTTGTTTTTTTGACTAACGGAAATAACAAGTTAAGCAGGAAAGATCATCAAACCCATTTTTCGGATCGACATTACTCGACGCACT
This sequence comes from Paragonimus skrjabini miyazakii, assembly GCA_014338405.1. Classification (NCBI taxonomy): domain Eukaryota; kingdom Metazoa; phylum Platyhelminthes; class Trematoda; order Plagiorchiida; family Troglotrematidae; genus Paragonimus; species Paragonimus skrjabini miyazakii. Next base: position 68,150 of record JTDE01001966.1, read on the forward strand.
CTGCCAGTGACCCGAAACTAATTTTGTCTCTGACTGTCATGAATACTTCATGCTAATCGGTGTGTCAGTAGAACAGAATCACCGTCAGGCAGGCTTTCTATATGAACATCATATGACCACAAAATCAAGGTGTATGTGAATGATGCTTACTCACACCTGCCGAGTTTGAGTCACAGCCAGACCGGGAACGAATGTTACACATTGAGAAAATCTTCTGTCAAAGATGGATACTAGACTTTGGTTAGTAACATCGCACTTTACCGGGTACGTTCTGTACAGAGTTTGGCTTACTGGTATGATCATCTGTGCACATCCAGATGGCGAAATGTGCGAACGATGACATACTCCCTAAAGATATCGGTTAACAAAAGATTCACTAAATCCACAGATCTGAGGGAAGGTCAGTCTCACTCTGCAGAGATAGCTGAAGGCGCAGGCCGAAGAATGAAGATAACAAACCGACAGTCTATGAAGCTGTGATAAGAGATCGTAGCAAAAGGAGGCTAGTCTTAAAAGAACGGACAAACATCAGTGATAGAGAGTGTTGAGGAATCCATGGGCGGCTTCAATTTTAAACACCCATTAGTACACCACTGGCTGGAATAAAATTTTCCAAGATACTTGATTAAGTTGATAGATATGAAATATTTCGATTTTTGAAAGTCGCCAGCGGAGCCGGTATCTGACTGTTGAAACACCCACGTATGTTGCGTCACGATCAAGCAGAGGCTCAAGAATGGGTAGGCATATGTAACAAGATAAATGGCCAATCATATGATCGACTCACTAAGGTTTGTGCAAAAAAGCTGTATTTTTTCACTTGTATTCAAACACATTTTTCTAGCTATTTAGATTCTTAAGAAGATCATGGAACAAGTGAGGAAGCGTTCTGATACTCTATCATAGGTGTTTATTTACTACAACAACTACTACTACTACCACCATCATCACTGACAACAAAAAAGCAGCAGAAGCAGCAAAAACAACAATGGCACCGAAAACAACAAGAACAACAACCCCAAGAACAACAACAGCAGCGACAAAAACAAAAACAGTAACAGTAACGGTAACAGCGACAACAACATTACTAACAATAATAAAAACAACAACAACAACGGTGGCAAATTCTTAGAAGCACACTAAAAGATACAACATCCTGTGTGCAATGAGGTCGAGTGGTCGTACAAGCGGTCGGAATCAATATTTTACATTTTACTCAACCAACTAACTGTGTAATATGAAGTCCACCAAATGATTCAGCCGATTGACTGCCCAAGCAGCATTTCACGATCAGTTCACGCTGGAATCCACCAATGCCACCGATTAGTATTGCCCAAACGCGGCAAATGCTCTACCAGCTGAGTTACGAAACGATGCGTTTGAGCACGTCGTTTCTGTCGCTGGTTCGAATTCAGCCGAAGTCCAGATTTTTCGAAATGGGGTCTCTTATAAATTATCAAATCTTCCAAACTACTTATCAGTAATACAATGTTAATACTCATCGATGGTGGGTTCCATCGTGAATTGATTGAGAAATTTTAGAAAGTAATAAAATATGCCACTTGCCAATGCTCTCTAGATAGTAACACCGATGTACCGGTTACACTGTCCAGAAGTGACTACTTTTGGTCGGTCTATTTAGAGAGAGGTCATTCTAGTGCCAGGTCTATTCTGCGGGTGATTTGGAAAGAACTAATGTGATGGACATACGCATTCGATAAGTTCATCATCAATCAAAGGCAAGATAATACGTGTTGATAAAAACTTTATATGAAGTCAGCTATAACTTGTTGCCGAGACAAGCACTTTCAGCCACTGTTATGGAATATGCACAAGCTGTCGAGGTTAGTCTGGTTTGACTGACACAAACGTTGGGGTGAGAATTGTGTGGTTAAAAGGGTTCACAGGTTTGAATAAACTTCAAACAGCTCACTCTTGACAATACAATCTGGCTGCGTTATCTTCAACCATCGCAATGACCTGGCACCTACCATCTTCGGTTATTGTATGGACACTTGCTAGATGACCCCGAACGACCGACTATAGTTCACTCAGTAGCCCGTCTGCCAGATGGTCGACGACTGCCTGATTCCATTCCGAGGTTATGCGGTGCAGTTCCCCCCTATCCGGCTTCTCTGTTCGTTCAACATTCTCTGGCACTCGGCAGCAAAAGACAGAACTAATAAACAGTTACTATGTGGTTTGAAAACATTCAGTGTTCTGAATCAATACGGTCCGCTAATTTATACTGACGATGGCTTAAGGGGTACAAGGTGCTACCATTTAAGTTCATCAAGACGACAAAAAGATATACACTACGCGATACAAACATTTCGTTTATTCTCATCAGTCGTTTACGTAAAACATTCGGTTATATAATTTAAGAGCATGGCGACAAAACAGCGAAATAAACGAACAACACATTGGTACAAATACTGCAATGGTAAGAAGATTGATTGCGTCAGCACCTTTGCACTAGCCATTTCTCTGTCGTAGGTTTCGATCCGTTCTGCTAATGTATGGGTCACCGTAACTACAGGTGAGCTGACAGATGACAAGAGAGGCAGAGTTTTAGAGGAAGAACGGTCGGGGCAGTGGACACATCTTGCGGGTGGAAAAAAACACACGAAATTCCACTGCGGGATACATGCGACCATCGACAGATTTCAACTTACAGCGGTAGCATTGTGGTCTGCTGTGTAAGGAAGGTTGATAAAAATCTGCTTCTTCAACGCTGACTGCAGCTGAGTGGCAGCCAATCAATCCTTGCAATGAATTTCAATTTGAATCTCATTCTGACCTCATGTCCATTCACAAAGCAAAACACTCTTCAAAATCTTTCTTTCAGACTTTAGGCATTCGGTCGTGCACGGTTTCCTTGCTCGATGAAAAATCGTTCGCACTAAACAATGTGTGTAAGCCACCAGCGCAGAGGAAGAGGTAGGTACTGCCCACTTCACGTGGCTTTCCGATAAACAGACCTGTTAGGTATACCGTTTAAGCGTCTAGAAATAAGGACGTCTAAGAATGGTAGTGAGTTATCCAGTTCTTGTTCATGTGTGACACGGAGATTTCGATGAGTTGAATTTAACTGATGTAAAAGAATAATAAAATGAACAAATATTGGTGAATATTACAATGTCATCGACATACCGCTTTTAAAGCAAAGAACGCTCAGTATAATCGGATAGTCCATCTTCCACCATTCCAAGAAAAATATCAGTCAATGTTGGGCCCAACGGGCTGTTCAATGCTACACCATCAATTTGCTCATAAGCACATCCATCAAATTCAAACCCAATCTTTTACTTACACATAAGAATCAATTCTTTAAGGTAGTCGACAGGGATGGGCAAAGAAATATTACGAATCAAAATGAAATGACATAAATAATCAAATGTTTCATGTAATGGAACGTTTGTGAATAATGAGTCAACGTCAACTGAATACATCTTTTGTGTGGGACTCACCGAAATGTTCTACAAAATATCACATAACTCAAAAGACTCCCTTAAAGAACGGGAGCTGAGGGTTTTACGGATGGGATCAAGAAGCTGAACTAGCCATCGAGCAAGGTTATGATAAGCTGAATCATCCATGGCGAGGACAGACCTCAGGGGGGACACCGGCTTTGTGAAATTTGGATGATCCTCTCATTTTTGGTGTAAACGTCCCAGTCAGTTTTAACTGTTTATACTCCCGCTCATTTATATCCCCATGTAGTAAACTTTTTTACAACTTCTTCGATATTTGTTTTCCCACTGGAAGGTTATTATCTGGCCTACGGTCAGCTTTGAACTTCTTTTCATCAGCCAGGATGGTGCGCATTTTCATTACATAGTCGGTTTTATTCAAGATGCCAAAGCCTTTATCTGGTTTCAGAAATACCACATCCAACATCTGCTTCAGTTGCTTGATGGCCTCATAATGTTCAGAAAGTAAACAACAACGATGACGAATGGGTGACAATAGAAACTGATGCGAAACATCGACCATTTTAGCATGAAATCAATCTTCAGTTTCTGGCAAACTGGGAGGCAACTGTTTTAACCGGTCGTATAGATTTTCAAATTGAAGATGAGGTGTTCACTGGTTGAATATCTATGATGGAATTTTGTGTTTTAAGTCCAGAAAAAGTACTTCTAGCTGTGCTTGCGTAAACTGTTTACTTGACAAGTCGTTTACTTATTATATGGCATCACTAGGAAAATTGAGTTTGTTGATGGTTCGATCCAACGATCTTTGGACACTCTGAAGCGTTGTGGCTGAGGTTTTCTTTATGGTATTCCTGGCGAAGTCCTCGAACTTTATACGGCATACATGAGTTAGATCAGCTTGCATAGCAGCAAAGCGTTGTTGAATTTCTATAAACTTGTGAAGAATTTTGCTGGCCGTGTTTTTGTGGGAACTAACCAGTTATCATTTAATATTTTCGTATGGCTTAGCAACAAGTGAACACTTTATGGTCAGTTCAAATCTCTGCAATCCGCCAGTGTGGAATCGATTTTTAGAGGAACTAGATTCCAGTAGAAATTTATTATTCTGATTATTAATGAATAGTAGGGAATTTTGGTTTCTATACAAAATTAACATCACCCAAGATTGATCGTAGATGTCACATTTCCATATAATTTCCAGTCGGCCCTTTTCGAACCGCAGAAGCACTAGACTCGAGTGTTGTTCTGACTAGAGTTTGTAAGTAGTGCATATCCTTGCCACTGCCGGGATTAGAACTCCAGCCACGCTTTCATCAAGCAACCGTGTTGACCGCTGCGCCGTTCACCTCGTATCGGGTACGATCGAATTATCACATTTGAACGCGCAGTCACGTTTGTTTGTGTGTAATGCCCAGATTACCTAAACACCTCGGTTTGTAAATTGCTCACAAACGAACGGTGACGCAGTAGTCTACACGGTTGCCTCATCAAAACGATACTGGAGTTCTAATCCCGGCAGTGACAATGATACGCACTACTGACGAGCTCTAATGTGAGCGAAGCTTGACTCTAGTGCTTCTTTTCGAAAGGGGTTGACTGGAAATTCTATGGGAATGCGACCTCTGCGATCATATGTGGGTCAAGTGCAATTGATACGAAAATTTGCCACTTCCGTTGATAGATTACTTAGGTGACTTGGATCAGTCTTCTATCGACATATTTCAAAGGGGTACAAAATTACACCAAATAATCAAAACGTAGGAGAAGTACACGTGTTCCGTAGAACTACCATGAGGTGAACGAGAAGACTGCATGACCATCTAACGTACACAAAGGAAGTTGAGCCATCTGCTGACTCACGTTAACCCCAATTTCAACTTATTGATCCATTCCATTTTCTTCATTAAACTTCCCGTGGAACAAAGCATCTGCCTCTTTATGTAATCTATTCAGACTCCCTAATGATAGCGTTAGGAGTCGAATCCTCTTACAAAGCATGGAGGGTGAATCGCGTAATATCGATCACTCCAGTTCCAGATGAATCATCGTCCTCAGGTTTGTGCAAAACGGGAGATGGAATCAAAAATCTGCCGTCTGATGTAAAGCTAAATTGTTTCAGTCCACATTGCCTGAGGTACTTCCAGTTTTGTGGGTTGTTCAGTATTGTCCCAATTAGTTGATCAGATTACAGATGTGCGATTGGACGCCTGTAGGTTTCCATCCAGTATGCATTGTTTCTTTCACACTTGTTTGTTAACACCTTCATACTTCGATTCGTCCTACCGCCACGACTGTCAGAGGTGGCCTCCGTGTCTGATTCCGCCTCCGTCCTGGCTGCCTTGAATGATAATTACCTAATATATATGTTCAAATTCAAATGTCTAGCTTTTGACTCATCTCCAGTAAACGATGACCTCCTTCTAGCATTGGAAATCTGGCTTTAAAATTGAGCGCGTAATTATAAGGTGGGTAGTCTGTCAAGATAAAACTGTGTTTAGCTGATTTCTCGGTAACAGTTACGTCCACGGAACATTAGATGGTGATGTGAGATCATAAATTTTGTACAAAAGACACTTGTAGCCACCAGAGAATTAACCATGAAAATACTACTTATCAGGTCGTCTCCGGTATACCATACTAAACACTTACAACCTATCAGGTGTTCCAAACGACTGTTGGATTCTTTGTGAAGTTAGCACATCCATCTTCTATTTCAGGTTTGAGATGAAGAAATACCCGACGACCTTTCGGAAACAAAGGCCAGAAGGACAAATCCAAATTGTCCTCAGGCAGTTTGCCTAATGCTGTCTTAACTGCTGACTGTTTCATTCACGTAATACTTCCGCGCAAAATATGTTGTTTGCTGGAAGAACACATGGATGACCGTAATTCTTAAGAATGAATCTTCTAAACACAACATCCAGTCGAAGATACTTTCGATATAGGTATACTCACTAAAATGAACACTGAACTAAACATCAACGATCCTTAACACTATACTGATTGATCTTCGATTTGAATTCTCATACTTGTTTAACTCAGTAACACTGACAACTGCATAAGCGTCGTATCGACTATTGCAAGTTTTCGATATCTAACGCAGCTTAATGTATTCACTGGTTAACTACATCACAAACAGAACATAACGTACATGATTCAGCAACTCGTATCTTCTAAAACTAACACCTAACTCTGATACATATCACGAGGCTACTCTATCTCACTTTTACTTCCAGCTTCAAGTCATCTTCAAAAAGAACTATGCTAATCAAATCTGCTTGTGACATTACTTTGGATGTAGCTATTTCTTACTATATTCAAATGCTGGTACGCTAATATCTACCAGATGTGAACTAGCAGTTGCAACCCGTCTGTGAAAGCCTCCAGTGGGTTATAGTTTCGTCTTTATTTCATAATGGTAGTTTTCACCGGCAACTGATAATATAACAAAGAGTTTTACACAGACTGGATGTCCTCACATCACTGTTGCTTTGTTTTATGGTTTGGGCCGCTTATGAAAATGACAGTTTCACAGAGTACTAATGAGAAGTAGGGGATTTCGATTTTCGTATAGATTGAACATCACCCATAATTGATCGCAGCTGTCACCAGAGCTGTGGTCGGAGTTCTAGTCCCGGCATTGGCAAGGATAGGCACTACTGACCAACTCTAATCAGACCGAAACTCGGGTCTAGTGCTTCTGCGGTTCGAAAGGGGCCGACTGAAAACTCTGTAGGAATGCGACAGCTGCGATCAATTGTGGGTGATGTTCAATCTATATGAAATTCGCAAATGTCATGGGATTCATTTTATAGGTGGTCCGTTTGAAAAGCCTTCTCAGCAATCGTTATCTCATTCCAAGGTTACACGCTTAACTAATCAGTTTTTTTCGTTGGCTGTGTTGTTATCCTGCGGGTTGAGCTGACCTTGTGCGTGTAGACACTAAACCACTGAGCATTCCTCTACAGCTGCTGACCCTACCTCAGAAGGTTGTCTGTTCTATTCGCACACTTATTGCAGTAGTTACCCAATCATGTAACGAAATCGGCACACACATGACCATTCATTACTGGTTCAATTCGTCGATGATCTAATGCACATCCGAGGGTGTGGTGAATCTCCAATTATCTCCACACCGGGGCTCAGTCAACAACTGTGTACTCTAGTGTGAACTTCAATATCACTCTGCCTGTCCCTCGTTGCATTAATATATTAGTGCATCATTTCCATTCGACCATGGTAACTCTTCTTTCTTTGTTACTGGTGGACACCTACTAGCTGGGTTAACTGAAAAGTCCTTCTGCAGGAATTTCCAAACAGTTCAGCTGCTTAAGCTTGAATTAATATGTGAAAGATCTGCCGTCGGGTCCCGATGTTTCTGTTTGTAAATATTTAAGATATCAAGTTCCGCGATTTTAATAACAACGGCCAACCTACATTTTTGTAAAAATAACTGACGAAACTGACCTGTGTGTGTTTAGTTAATATTAAACTCAAAAATTGTGATGATTTGATGCGTACTCCGTAAAAGATGGAAAAATTAAGCTATTTTTCTCACACAATTCCTATCTGAGAAGATTTAAAACTGTAAATCCATTAACCTAGATATCTCGAACAAACCATTTTTACACTTAACCATTTCAATGCGTGTGATAAATCTACTTGCAGGATTCTTTATGATTTCTTCCCTTGCAACACATAAAACCCTAGGCCGCCTACTTGTGCGCACTTCTGTCTGTTGGACATAAACTATTCCTCTACAGGTTGTTTGTTTCAAAAAACAACATAAAACGGACAGTGATCTGGGAGAAAGATTAGTCATCAGCTACCTTCGCAACGGTTTCGTAATGCTTTGCTCGTTTGCAATTCTTTACTTCAGTCGTTTATCATTTTTGTTTTAATTCATATTTCGTACTATTAATAAAACTCATTTCTGTGGATTTGAGAAACAGATTCGTTGTAATAAAAACCATTGTGATGACATTGAACAGTTTTAAAACGCTGCATTTTGTAACATTTGAGGGTAGTGCATTCATTTTACTGGGTTCGATCTTCAATTTCCCAAGTGTTCAACACTTCGCACATAATATGGCATACTGACAAAGTGTGAATGCATGTACCCCACCACCGGTGAAACGTAACAAGCAATCGGCATTGATGCAGTGAACTTTAATCCTTTCAGATGATTACTGCTATCGTGAAAAATGTACTCACAGTGATGTGCACTACATTCGAAGCTGTCACAACCGCGTTTTTAACAGAGGAAAGCAATTGGATATCAATTATAGTTTTCAATTTTTATTTATACTTTTGTATTAACGACTTCATCTTTGGCGTTCTAACTTTCTTGTTTAGTGCACCTCATTTCGGACGTTACTATCGATTGGCCGACAGATTGGACGCGAGTCCTCGAAACGTTTACCAGTCACAATAAGGTTCCTATATGCAGAACTTAGTCGCGGAGATATTGACCGATCACAATCGAAATGCACACAGAGAAGATGAGAGCCAGGAAGCAGGAATACGTTAAGATCATGTGGAGGAAACATCGATGATGTAGTAGTGAAGTAAGTTCAGACGACCTGACGGAGAAGCTGAGCAATAACATGTATCTGGTCGTCAAGGTCAGTGGCGCGCAATGTTTGCTACGTTAGGCGTCGACGGACAAGACACATCTCACGTGATGTGTTGTTGTTCAGCTTTCCAGTGAGCTGCCGTCATGCTACTCAAATGAAATTCACCCGAAATCGCACGTTACGTGATGAAGGTACGTTTTTGTGGATGTTTGAGTGGTTCTTTATTGACAGAGTGTAGACTGGGTGTGAATATGTGGCCGGTCATGAACAGCTGGGCAGTTTAGCAGCAAACATTTGTAATATTGGTGAGACACAGTACGGAGTCATTCTGTTAAACGTGGCGAGCAATATGAATTCTGTTGCTTCATCTTGTATTACGGATATCACCCAAGTGCTCACTGAAACGATTTTCTATTTATGTGCATTTCGAGTTTACAAGAAATCACGTTTGTCGGTTCGCGGTTTGTATTACTCACGGCGGATCTGTTGATAACTTCTCCAGTGGGTCTCATACTTATGAAGATGTTCGTTAGAAATCAGCTAACTGCGATAAACCTACTTAGGACTCAGAGTCTTACTCAGTAGTCAATTTTCAGTTATTTCAGAGAGAAGTGTTTCTTGACGATTGTGTTGTTGAATCGGCTATCCGAACAACTTCGATGTTGTAGATTTGTTTGCTTAATTCACGTGACTTTTCTGGATGAGTATGCGTTAATTACAAACCGTCCGTTTTCAAACTGGATAACCGGTTTACATTTGTGATAGGTCACATTTACTCTGCTATGTACAATAGTATCGTTTATAACCGACTGGCGGGCGGTTTCTAAATTTGTAATACGCTGTACGATATACATGTACACTACAACTTACTATACAACGTCACTTTCATAACTTTGTTCCATTTAAGTATAAAAAAGAAGTTAACCCACTCCATACTTTATCCCGTAGAGAAAATAAGTCTACTCAGGATATAATGATGGATATCAAACCTCATGTTCTCATTAATGTGTTACGGGAAAACGGCCATCCAGACGAATTCATTATACGAAACATGATCATCATATCTACCAAAAACCTCATTCCTAATGTCGAAAAAAACAGTGTTCATCTCATTTCCGTTCAGAAGAGGTATAATCAACAAGCAGGTGAAATGACGTCTGCAGTATTCATTGGAACACTTGCCCTGCACCAGTGAAGACTTGAGTCACTTCCAGACCTACATTCAGAATTAGTCTTGTGGGCGGGCTACATGTTCACTACCAGTAAATGCTTGTGTTTGCTTTTACTTGTTGTCGTTGTACAGTTGAATCCTGACATTTTCTGCTACCTTGGCGTAGTGGTCAGGCTTGTGTGCTGTTCTGATTCGGAGGGCTTTGCTGACTGCGACCTCGGTCGTTGCAGGTTCGACCATGTCATATTGGTCAAAGGGGAGCAGCCAAACAAAAAGCAGATGAGTTTGTTGTGTATAGTGTCAGTATGTTCTGTTTCTGTTAGGTTTGTCTGTGCGTTATTATCTCTATGTGAATGTACCGAATGTCTTGGGTTGTGACTGTCGAGCCTGTTCTGGATGGTTGGTGCTGCTGCGTATGTGTGCGTGTGTGTCACTTGCTGTCTTGTGGTATAGGCTTTTGAGCCGAAGGCCTCGGTTGAGGGCCCTAATCGCTCTCATATCTAGGTCTGGGCGTCCTGTCAGTATCCTAAGTCCATAAAAACCATGACTTTACAACAGAAACTAAATACCATACTGCATCGGCCGTCGCGCAGGGTAAACCGGGTCGCCCTATCTGCTGCACATGGCAGGGTGGATAGGCGAAAGTATGCTGCTGCCAGACACTGACCCTTTTACTGTCCTCCAATATTAATCCCCGAGCTGATAATGCTGACTCAACTTTCAGTAACCCAAAGAGCAACCTGATACAGGCCCGTGGGCGCCAGACGCTCTGTGTTGGAGCATGGAATGTGCGCACGCTGCTGGATCGATGCAGCTCTAGCGGACGGCCAGAACGG
>JTDE01001966.1:84792-100356 GCA_014338405.1 Paragonimus skrjabini miyazakii
AGCAGAACCAGCATAGTCTTCAGCCCTGAAGAACGTGCAGAGATCGCTATCTACAATTATCCTGACTACCTCAGCGTAATACAGTCATCATTTCAACCGATTACTTGTAAGTAGTGTAGCAGATCCTATAATTTAGATGAGATCTCATCGCGAAGAATCTGGGCCTCGACTAGATTCGAACCAATTACAGAAACTAAATTCCAAATGTGGCAAACGCTGTACCGTCTGAAATACAAGACCATGCCAAGTGGGTGAAGAAAAAGATTAACTAGAGATAATCCAATAAGCAAAAACGGAAACAAAGATGTATGCATTCGTTCACGTTTGAGAAAAACAGACCAATTGTGAACTTTACGATTTGTCAAAGGTTCACAAAAGCTTAATACTACCGTGATCGATATTAAGCAAGCGTAATTCTTTATATCACACAGTCGCAAAATAGCTATCTCGGATGCAGACAGGGAGGAGCTTACAGTTCTGAGTTTGTGAGATCCCATGGCATATGCTGAAACCATAATACGCTAAACGTGTTAGAAAAACAACTCCCCTCACTATAGTCTCTCTGTGTACAAATAGTTCTTCCAGAAAGACTGTTGGACCCGAAGACTCGTTGTACCGTAACACATACAACATTCTGTTTCTGGGTTCTGGCAATTTGTTTCTCTGCGACAACTGTCTTCGAATAAATGAACAGACTTAATTTTGTGTTGTTGTTTACTATCTCGTTTTTAATTCTGGTGTCAGCTCGAATAACCCGCCTAGATTTAAAAGAAAACTATTTCTGTAGTCTTCGTTGTTCGAAGGTCACCAGTATGAATGGATTGATACGTAGACAATCAATAAAAATCGTTCGACATCTAGTTAAGTACAATCACGTGCGTCAAAACGTACGCATCATATTTCAGAACTGTAATGTATCGATAAGGGCGGATTAATTTAGGTGTAATGCAGTGCTTTGTCCAGAAAAGGAGTTTAATAGAAAACATTCTTCTTTAAGGAAGAAAAAAAGCAAACTTGTTAGAAGCGCATTATTTTAGGGTCGAAATCAGTTCAATCCCTTCCAAGATGAAAACATTACGACGGTGGGTAGGTTCATATATCCACTTGACGGGATCATACTCGGTGAACAACTGATAGAGTACCCTAGCTAGAAGTTGAACTGACCAATCAAGACGGTTACAAATAATTTCATTTCTTGAGCAAAGCAATCTATAGGTCGTCGTGAGCTTGCAATAGGCCCATGTGCATTCGTCACCGTTTGTACATCTACACATCTATGTCAAACCAATGGTCGTCAAGCAATCGTTGAGTCATGTGAGTGGCATACCTCAGTGAGAACACCTAGATTAACATGTTAACAATCTCACTATCTGGGTTACTGCCAGCTTCAGAGGTTAGTGATACTGTGTTTTTCATCATCTTCTAGATCAAGTGAATTTTTGTATAAATAACTGAAAGGGGTCAACTCTATTGTCATTTTACCTTAGTGATTGATATTCGTCAGTGCGATGTTTGATGGATAAAACACAACCAGAAAGAATTTAAATGTTCGTCGCTACAATGCACAGGCACTGTGAAAATAGAGATTGATTCACGAATCTGTATTGATTCTGTATTGATTCATGAATCATTTATCAAAACCCTTGTGCAACCATTCTGTTTACGGACTGCACCAGATGATATAACACTGACAAGTTTGTTGTTCTTTCTTCCTGTTTTGTCTTGAGCTTGCAAATGTCATCACTGTTTACCTTGAAGCGTGATCCTCCTTCACTGCATGTTGGTTATGCAATCGTCACAATAGGCTGAAGCTGCGTTCACTCGAGCGAACACATTTCTGTAAGGTCCATAATAACAAACAGCCTCAGTAGTTCCAAGTTGAACATCACCCACAATTGATCACAGATTTCGCATTCCCACAGACTTTCCAGTCGGCCTCTTTCGAACTGCAAAAGCACTAGACTCGAGTTTCGTTCTCAATAGATCAGCTCGTCAATAGTGCACATGTTTGCCACGGCCGGAACTAGAACTCCTGCCGCGCCTTTATGAGGCAACCGTGTTGACCACTACGCTGCGCAAGTGACCTCACATTAGGCACGACTGAATTATCATATGTGAACGCTCAACCACTTTCGCATGTCAGTAATGATCAGTAGTGTTTACGAGCTCTACTCACTGCATCACACTCACATCGATTATGTTCCTTGACATTGACATTTGCGCACTCAAAAACGAATCATTATCATCGAGAAGCACTTCCATGCTCCGTGGAAGGCGTTTTTGTTGGCGAGGGAGTATTGCGTAACAACGTAATTTGTTTTACTGAAATAAAAATTTGATAAGATTCCATATCGTTTGGATAAAAGAAGCTGTCTTATGAGAAACCGTTGAAGCATGTTAGACATATGAACACTTCTTTTTCTGTAATCGTTGTGTTATCCTTTTCTAACGGCTTCAAAAGTAGTTGAACTTGCGTCGTACTTGGTGGCAGAGCCGTGACGCAGTTTTCCGCTGCGACGGCCTACTTAACGCTCAGTATTTTACGATAGTGTGGGCTAAACCGATACAAAACTAGTGCATGAAGTCACAGTATTGTTCTACTCACACGGAACATTTCACAGGACTGTCGTGGACATCAATTCGGTTCCATATGATTGTTTGAAGAGGGAAGCTTGCATCCACCAAAAAGCACATGATCAACTTATGACATATCTGATTATCAAAGTTAAATAAATAGGTTACACCAACGTTGCTGGTTCCCGCAATAATTCGTTAATAACTATCACCAAGCAAATCCTGGTTGTTTAACAAACCCGTCAAGTGCCAGTTTTGTCTGTCTATTTGCAGACAGGTTTTAAGATTTGCAAACTAATTTTATAGTAGCGTTCCACGATTTTCGACTCATAAGGCAATGGACTGCTGATTCACTATCCTGTTCAGACTTTATCCGAACGGTCCTCAACAAAGAGGAAGCCAATTGTGATATGTCGGTTCAAAGACAAGCCTTAAAAAGTATGGTAAACAACAATTCGAATCACTGAGGCCGTAATGGGGGCAAACTGGTACTACGAGTTGTACTGTATTCATTCACATTAAGGCTTTGTAAAACAAGTCAAAATTCAACTAACATGAGTCACACTCTCATGAGATATTGTCAACTGCTTGTGTGATTAGTTTGACGGAGTTTCTAGCAAACCTGTAAATTTCCTACTGACGTTTATCATTCTGCGTTTGAACGTAGTTATTCGGGCTGGTATAATGTTCAGTTACCAGAAATTTGTCATATTTATTTTACAAACAAAAAGGCTGAAGTTCGGTTAATTGTCTGGCAAAAATGAGGGTTGTTGTGGACTCTAGTGTTTCACATCTAAGTTTTACAGCTACGTAGACTGTGCAGTTAAAAATCATTGAATCCAAGTTTAAACTCATAATGTGATAAGACAAAAACTACGTCCCAGCAACTAATGATACGGACACCAGATTATTCACGTTTTCCGAAGGTTGAGGTGAAATAGCAACACATTTCAGTCGCCAGGTGCCCTAACTATTTATCAGTAAGGATAACCATGACTTACAAACTTTTGCGGGATAAAACTGTGCTGAATCATTTGCACACCTGGTAATCAAGAAACTATTCAACCGACGCCGTAGTTTTCTTGATGTGACTGGAAGTATTTAGAAAAATTCTTCATTAAAGATGGATGAGACAAAACAGTAAAACTATACTTCAAAAATTGTAACGTAACTATTTTCCTGATGTCTTCCGTCGACTAACGGGTTGGTTCGACGAAACAGATTTGCAATATTCGGGACCGTAGTTAATCTTAACACGTCAGTGAATATTGCCTTCTGAAATGGAAGCAGACGTCTGGTGGGTTGAGTGTGTGTGTGTTCCAAGCCAAGTAAATACTTTTAGACGCGCAGATCACAAGAGAAATGCCCACATAATGCACTTATCTCTCAGTCATATAGCACTGAAGAAGGTGTCTTGCAACCTATGCTGTTCAGTGCGAATGAAACTGAGGGGAAGGAGTGCGAAGGGGTTACGAGTTGAAGTGGCAGATGGCCTAAACTTCTGGCAGCTACAGTTGGCACGTGGGGGGATTTGATCTGTAAAAATATATATCTTGCGTTTAACAAGCATTATGGTTTTCATTAATGACTGGTGAGACGGTATCCTAGGTCAATATCCATATACGGCCAAACGATTCTGTCACAATCAGAACAGCTGATTACTAAAAAGACTGTCTGTCCTGGTTAATAGTGTTCCACAATCAGCATCTGATTATCATTCACAGTGGATCGTTTACAAGCTTGGCTAACCACATACGAAGTGGAATTCTCCGGAAGTGTTTTTAGACTTCAACTGTAAGGATGCTGGAATGTACGAAGAAGGCGGTCACCATAACACAGGAAAATTGAGAAATTTGTGCTTACGTTTGATGTCTCATAACAGAAAGATTGTGCTCAAACAGGCTACACTTGTTAAGGGAACAGGTGTAGGAAGGGTAACAAGGTCACAGTTGACAGGCCACATCCGACGACCAGGAAGATTACGCAAGACATCCAAGAAGGATTAAAATCGCGTCCGGAGCTTATTAAATTTAACATCTGGATAAAGGGTTCATTCCTAAGCGACTCTCATGCGATTATCACCGGTTAGTATATATATATATATCTGTTATGAGACATCAACTATGAGCATAGTCTTTTCAATTTCCCTGTGATGGTGGCCGCCTTCTTCGTATATACAGGAACTTATTATGGGGCTAGAAGTAAACAGGAAACTTTTGTTGCAGAGATGACCTCAAACACAAAGCATCGTCGGCTGTTAATAGAGCTGATGGTATCGACTTTTCTAGTGACTGGCGGTAGATTGGTTGAGCTGAGATGTTTCTATGCTTGGATGGGTTGGAGAAAACTAAGGACGAAACCTTTTTATCAAGCTTGAAAGTCCCGTTCTCACACAACTGAAAGACTCCTGGGCTCACTCATACCACAGGTTGGTTTTACTTCCATATACTGTCAATCCACCATGATGAACAATTAAAATATAGGGTTTATTATTTCATTTACTTTTTTGATCTATTTATTTTACAATTGCACATTCGGATTCTTAGTTGACTCGTCATCCGAAGAGTTTGTCTACTATTAGCACAGTCCACAGTGTGAATTACCAAGGGATACACTTGTCTTCTAACTCCAATGAATAGGCACTATTGATGTTTACGCAAGAAACACGATTAGCCTGGATCTGACACTGTTTAGTAGATCACTGTTAATCATATGAACGTTAAAACACCTCATTCAGTAAATTTCGATGTCATTTAGTCAAACCGAAACGTAACGACCTGCTCTTTTTGACAGCTATTTGTTTTGATGTTTGCTTCCCACGTTACTACAACTGACTAGTGATAAGAACGTCAAACTTGTACTCTTCCAGAAGAATCACATTTTTGGTCTGTGATAATAAACTAAAAGAAAAGATTAATTTTGTTCCGAGTGGACAATGTGGCATTTGCTAATGATGGCTGACAACTGTGGTATATTGAACTCGATATTCTGCTTTGATCCAGTTTGCCAACAACGGAAAGAGACATTTATTGCGAGGTTTCAACCTTTGGTTTTGCTGCTTTCACTCACCTACGTAAACCATTAAAGTATACAAGACATGCTGTCGCACTGTCACAAACTTTCCGATCGGAGATATTCAGAAGGAAGCATTATACTCGAATCTTACTCTGGTCACTAGTGCATGTGCTTGTCACTGCCGGGAGTGGAATGCCAGCCACGATTTCATTCGGCAACAATACCGACCAGTTCGCCACTGGCTTCAAATTAAGCACAACTGAATAGACATATGCAGACGGCCATATTCGCCTGAATAGTTTTCAAGCCTATATCTAGTCGTCCTTCGTAGGTCTTGGTTAGTAAGAGCTGATTTGATTTGCCAATACAAAGGTCACTCCAACACCAAGTGAACTGATAGATTACGTGAAAGACAGAACATTTTGTTAGTTTACGATTGTGAACAATCTGAGCCACACTCCTGGTTCAAAGTAGCATAAACAACTCTGTTGTTCAGCAGAATGATCAGAAAATTTTCTTCCTCGAGCAAGATAACATACGAAAAATATATGTTCACTCGACACACTGGCTAAGTCAAATTTGATGGGATGATTCAAGAAAAACCGCTATTCTGAACAAGTCATTGTCCATGTCAGATGGTGAATCGGGTACGCGCTGTGTGGTAAGATAACTGCTGTTACTTCGACAGATGGTAATCTATGAACTAGGATATTTGGTAAGTTAAAAACCTTCGATTAAGCAATTCACTATATTATTGTCCCGAGCGTGATAAGGTGGCGAATTAGGTAAAGGTAACATCTGCTACTTCACGCTTTAGCTACACTTTCACACTAAGCAGTCCATACACTGAACTCGGCAGTTCACACTATTTATACATTGGGCTAGTTTCACTCTAGACTGGCGCGGTAGCGTGAGGAGGGGTGTTTTTTGGTCTCAGGTCTTCTGTGCTTATTGCGGTATCGATACCTTAGGTTAGGTGATTGAAAGTTGCCTACAGCTGCTCTTTTTAGAGAGGGATTATATGGTGGCCAGTGACCGTTTGGCTTCTCTAAAGATCCCGGTAGCAACCATGTTTACCCTCTTGCCTTTTCTATGTGCATGTTTCTAAGTATGTCCGCTAATGACGGCCCCGTATTAACTCAGAACCAATTTCTTTCCTTATGCAACTGACTGCACGCAGCGGGTGTTTACACTTCTTTAACGACCCACTTTTTGTCGCAGTCTTCAGACTTTTCCATTATTGTTTAACGTGCTCGAAGGTTCCACACACTTTTCGGTCGGCGCGCTTTTAGGCGCGGTCGAATGGGGATGATCCAATCTCGTTTCGAGTCTCTTACTTTCTTGTTTGCTGTTGTTAGTCTCAGACCAGGTTAGAGCCAATTACTTATCATATTTCCAAACATTGCTAGGATTATACGATTTGTTTCCAAACGCTGCTGAGTTTTTTTTAGTTCACGGCCTGTTGGAACCACAGTCGGATTGATACTCAGGTATTATAATTTGTTAGTACACAAAGATCGAGAGCATATCTAATTATCCATTACAGGCTCCGGTCACCTCTTCAAGAGGTGGCCGTATTGACCACTGGACTATGGATATAATATTGTCGCCGATAAGTAGGTGATGGAAACCTGATCGTGGTTCGAACGAGAGTCTTTGTGTAGTTCTGGATTACCCTTTGCGGTGGAACAAAACAAAACTGAGCTACCAAAAGTTTCATTAACTTCACAAGTCCACTGAAAATGGTGTACTCGGCTAACCTCTCTCCGACGGATAACGCAAGCAATATGAAAGTAACGACCGATGCTTTCGATCGATAACACAGACTGAATAACCAATCGGTCCATTTGCTGAGCTTAGTCGCTGCACTGTATCTGTCTTTAATAATGTCAGGACACTTAATATATCTTTAGTTTCACCTTCTAGCACTTTTGAACCATACCATCATTTCTGTGGCCTAGTCACTGGAACCCAATTCGCACCCGTACAGATTGCAATTCAAACTTTCTTCAGATTACATCCACGTGAAATGTTCAAATGTAGAAAAAGCAAGTCAAGAAGAGGAATAAAAAGTTGTAATTTTGGATCCTACGAATAGCAGTTAGCGTAAACTGATGTTTTCTTTGTTTAATCAAGCTGAACAGGCCACAGTTCTCGTTTTTAAATAACTGAGCAATGAATTAAATCAAACAAGGCTACAGTAGTTATGAGTGGCTTTAGAAAATAGTAAACTATATTAAAGGGTCTGTTATACGATAAACCAATAGTGAAGTTTGTTTGAATTCACCAATTGTGCCATCGGTTTTGTAGTACCCAAATTTCATAGTTCTGTAAACCACTTTTGTACGTTTTATACGCACCGTTTCGTTAACTTCATTTGTACACTTGTTTGAATGCATCACCATCAATTTTTGAATTCGATCGGCAACAAGAATGAACGGGAGTCACCGCGCGCCGTCTCTGTCCTCTTGTTTTGTGTGGATTTTTGTGCCAGCGAAATAATTGCACGGTGAAATATTTCAGCTCCGCTTATCGGCTGATCTACCAACGCTCACCGTTCGTCATCCCACGATGTGTGTGGAATTATCTATCGGTCGTCTTCCGAACCTACTTTGGCACTGTCTTCCTCTCGTGTGGTGGCCTATTCAATTCAACGGCCCTTGACTTGTCAGTGGATTGTTCCATTTTTACTGGTACGTTTTTTGTTTGTACGCGAATCTTTCGCACCTACTCGTTACCGTTACAACTCTACTTTGGCGCTATCATATTCTGGTCATTTTTATCATTTGATTAATTAGGCCAATACAGATTTCATTGTAGCTAGTAAATCATTTTTACATGGACAGGCGTTCATTGAAGAAGCTAGTGGCTAACATAAGTAGTATTGTGAAGATGTGTATTTGGGGTTCCAGTGGAACCGTTTAGAGTCCCGTGCATGGTTTCGTTGTTTAACTCAGAAAACACTTTAGAGCGGTTGATGAAAGTCTGTAAAACGACCCCAAATCCAATATCATTCAGACAGGATTTTTCGAACTTAGCCAAATATGCCATACAACTCGTTACTTCCGTAGTTTTGTTGTACTGACTAATGGCTTCAATGGAGTACTTTGTGTGTTCCCCATTCTTTCAGGGAAATGGTTCCTAGCACGTCTTTTCATTTCCTTAGTCCCAAAATCATTGTCACAAGAAATACGAACTAACTTCAGGGTTTTATTGGATATGAGATGTTACTTTGTGTGTGTTACTTTGTGTGGCATCACAGAATAGCTGGCAAATGAACTTAAACAACAGGAATGGTGTCCAAAATTAACTTTGTAGCTTGTAGTGGCCTAATCAACCAAATGATAGAAGTGCACAAATGTATGATAACACTAAAGAAGAGTTGTGACAGTAAAAGGTATGCATACAAATAAAACGGGAGATAAATACAGAACGACTCACTGACAAGTCGAGGTCCCGGTGGGTTGTATAGGTCACCGTATACAAAAGAATAGCGAGAAGAATAGAAACTACACAGATTACTTCGGATAATTAAGTCCATTTGTGGCGTAAGATGACAAACGTTAAGCGTTGGTAGGTCGGCAGATACGCGAAGCTGGAAATATCACCGTACAGTTACTTTACGAGCACAAAAACCCACACAAAAAGAGAATACAGAAACTGCACGCAGAAACTCCCGTTTATTCTCATTGCCAGTTAAGTTCCAAAAGTGATGGTGATGATCTCAGACAAGTGTACAGATGAAGTTAACAAAACGGTATATACACAAACGTACAAAAATGAAGTACAAACTATAAGTATGAACGGTGGACACTACAAGCTCACACGATCACTAATAATGCGTGATCAATTTTTGCGTACGTGTCCTGTGGGTTGTAAAGTCTGGTACCCTTTCACCATCTTGTCACACACTGATTTTCATACCTGTCATGTTCATTATACATATAAACTGCATGTCCGTTGTTTGAATCAATACACACTTTGTCCTCGCGCGTTTCGCTTTCTGCTTTCACGCGGTCGTTGGTACCGAAAAATAACTGTGGCAACAGTCCAGTTTAGTACGTTGGAGGAACTTAATTCGCTAGAATCCCTCTGTTATTCAACAGGGATGTTTTTCCAATATACGGCGAACTTAGTGTGATGGAAGTTATCATGAGCAGTAACTGTAGTTTGTTTTGTACCATTGAAGATTTGTTTCTTGGTTCTACTACAGGGTGTCTATCGAGCAGTTCAATTTTTTTTAAATAGGTTATCTTATCAACCGTTGGAACTAATCACTTATTACCTAACGCTGGAGTGACTGCTCATTACCTGTTTTATGTTGTCATCATTTTATTATCCTGTTATTACTCTGTTAAGTGTTAAACATACTGTAGGGAAAAGACGTCCAATAAAGCATAATCTTTATTCCAATCGATAACCCCGCGATTAGGACTTCCTAGACAGGTCGAGATCTCCGATCTCATTAAACCTGCTAGGCGATGATATGGTAATGATATGCACTACTGACGAGCTCTAATCAGAGCGAAACTCGAGTCTAGTGCTTCTTTTCGAAAGGGGCCGACTGAAAAGTCTATGGGGATGCGACAGCTGCGATTAATTGTGGGTGATGTTCAACTTGAAATTAACCAAATCCCCGACTACTCATCAGTAATCTAAAATATCGCCTAGCAGGTTCAATGAGATCGGAGATCTCGACCTGTCTAGGAAGTCCTAATCGCCGGGTTATCGATTGGAGTTAACAGACAGTAACAATCTTTATTGCCCAACACGCCAGTTAGCATGCTACACGCGCGCTCGCGTTTATGAGTCAGCATTCCAGTCCACAACGCCCCCATGTTTCCGCTCACGCGTCGTGTACACTTCTGCGTGGTTTATGTGTGCGATCGGTGCCTTTTAACCGTGAGTTTTCCGCCTGCCAATCTTCGTCCGTTGATCCGATTTCGTTGAGCAATGGCTCGTGCGGTTGCTCGTGTTGTTCTCCATCTATCCACAATGGGCTTTGATCGTATTCCACGGGAGTGTCGAGATATTTCTGCGAGCGTTGGAATAATCGAGCCTCCAATTTCGTCGTCCATTCTATTTTGCCTGCCACGTCTCGCCCGTTGGTCAGATCCGGTCGAGCGATGACATCCGATTGCCCCCATTGTCCGCCATCCGCTCGTTATGGGTTTTTGGACGTAACTCCCACTCCCGCGTCGAGGTATTTCACCGAGTGTTGGAACGTTCACACCTCCGGCCTGACAATCCACCGCAATACTACCAGTAGCCAGTTCCTTAGTCCATTTCTCCGGTCTTACAACAAATACAGACTATCAGCTCAGACTTCATCTATGTGTATCTAATACTTCACGTGTTCTTGCGTCTGACGTCCTGTTGGCTGAACATCAAGACAACGTTGGAAACATGTTGTTTGGGGTGCGGCGAAATACGGTCGGTCAACAGCTTTATCCTCGATGAGCTGGTGAAAATTGAGGATGCTGTAAACCATGATAAGTTCTTCCGACTGATCTGTCCCGTACCAGTTTGCTAATCAAAAACCGACTGTACTGAAGGGACTATTGAACTCAGGCTACCGGACTCAGTATTATGTTAGAAGAAATCAGTCAGTTTAGACGTTATGTCTGTTCTGGCCTCAATTCAACTGGATCGCCATTCTTCGCGATTAAGCCAATGGATGTAATGGACGTAATGAACCAATTAAACTCTTACCGGTTACTTAGTTTTCCTGCTATACGTTCAGTCGATATATTGATCTCATTCTATCATCTTGCTATGTAGTTGTACCGGCCTGATGATTTGTGTAAGCAGTTGTTCACTTATGCGTCAATATTCAATTTTGGAAACAATTCGGAACATCACACTGTAAGACATAGGGCGTCAATTTGTAACAATCTACCAAGATAGAATATGGAGTAGAATATTTGTGGATCGCTTGCGTCACAAGCCTCCTTACACTACTAATTAATGAAATAGCTATCAAAACGGTATCACAAACGTTCACATTTAGAGCTACGAATTTTGTCAGCGTTTATTCGTAGCAGTCTGTCAGTATTGATCAGTCGGTCAGTAACAGTCGGTAACGAGGCTGATAAGGTTTAGTTAGAAAATCTCAACAATTCCATATTATGCATTGTTGATATTCTCAACAGTACAGAAGAATAAATTTTTCATGATTTCCACTGACTGATGAACGACGTTAGTTCAAAGCAGCTCTGCCACTCAAATCGATCTTTCAGTCAACCATTTTCAAAGAGTAACACCTTGACTCGGGTTTCACTGCTGTCAGAGCTCTTCAATATTGCATAGGTAGGTACGAAAGTGGTGATCAACTGTGAGTCATGTTCAGCCTATATCCACAAAAATCTCCTCATTAGTAAATCTAACTTTATAAAGGGCCGGAACTTACAAGTTAACGATGCATTTCATATGCAGCTAGGATTCCAAACAAAGGAAACGCAGCTGTTTATCCTAGACCGTAATAAGAGTCTTACGCGCAGTGCTCGTAACGGCTAACAAAATGGGCAGTTTTTTAATTTACTCTCAGACCTTAGGCGGACTTTTCTGGAAATTTATAATACAGTGATGTGAACAGAAAAGTCAGAAACAGTTTTTTGCACAGTGTGTCTCTTGATCAGATTTTGCTGCATCTCATCAGGTATATACTGTAGTCTGTGGGTTTGTATAACAAAATTCAGTGGGCATTGTGAAGTTAAACAACAAAATCAGCAACCACACAGACACGCGCGCACACACACACATCCATACACATCAGTTACCAGGGCAATCTGGTACTGAGGAGCAAGTCTTTCTGTACGCAGTGAGGAAGCTTCCATTTGATAAGTGCTACCGCCTCCGCGGACTGGGAAACCTTCGATTTTTGTTGCGTAACCCATCCGAAACGCCTTCCCCGGGTTCAGTTGGGGTCGACAAGTCAACAGGTGCCGGGCGATATGAGTCCGGTATTGTGGTATCCACGACCGTTTGCAAACCCAGACTGGAATGTGTTCGTTGACCCGACTACCTAGGTGCCGCTCCGTTCTACCTATGTACGTGGCCCGGCACTCACACGAGAATCCATAGATGATGTAAGATTTGGCGTTCATCGGTAGCGGTGTTTTCAAAGGTGTTGGAATTCCGGTGGTGGTGAACAGCATGACCAGTTGGTCTGCATAAAACGTGCGTCCCATGGCCGCCGTGAGACGGGTTCTCAACAGGTTGGCAATGTCATCATCTTTGTATGGCAGACGGAGGTAGATATTTAGTTTAGAAGCTGTTGAGCACATCGTGGTGGCCGGCTTTTGTTTGCTGAATTTCTCAACAAATACCGATGGATAACCATTTTCTGTGAGCGTGATTCTCAACGATGACATCTCTTTGGCCAATGTTTCTCTTGAACAGATTCTTCTTGCACAATAGAGCAAAGTTCTCACCAGACCCCGCTTGTACTGGAATGGCACCAAACTGTGAAAGTTCAGGTACTGATCAGTCCAATTGTTGGATTTGTTGAGGTTCGTCTGGTATGTTTGTCGTCTTTTGTCTGGTATGATGTGGAACGATGAATCCGTAGAGGGGTGTTAGGTTTGGTTGTAGAAAGCCTATCCTTAATCTGCCTTTATTTCCTTGCTGTGTGCAGTAAACTATCATAACGAATTTTATACCATAATTGTACATAAAATGTTTACTTTTTTCCTTACAACTATCATTGTCTATTTGTTAAAAATTCCTCCTTGATGTTGACACGTTCTCATCTTCATCTGTAACTGATTGTTTCAATGAGGTCATTTCCCGCTGATTGGTAGCTGTTTGTGAACACCTGCTTAGTTGCACCATTTTGAATTCCTTAGCTGGATAAGTCGTGTACCCGGTTGATTCACATTCAAAGTGAGACAGTACCGTATAAATTCCAATCCTTTCGATCGCCTTTTCGGACGTTTTTTTGAATTCGGAAGATAGTCCCGTTAACACGATCGTCTGAATAAATGTTATTGGAATTGTCGAATACGCATTACTGAGTGAATTATCCTTAATCGCCTGGAGCGATTTAACACCATGTATGTTTCCGGTAGACGGACCGCAATAATCAACCACTGTTCTAGCGCCTCATGAGAATGTCCAAAAACGCCAGGATTTCATCCTGTTCGTGTCCAATGGTGAGGCTTATTTTTGGAATTCAGCTTGGCTATTGAATCGAGAATACTCCAGCATACTTCAGTATATACCTGATGAAATGCAGCGAAATGTGTTCGAGAGATACATTATGCAAAAACTGTTTCTGACTTCTGTGTTCAAATTTGTTATGGCAAAAGGTAACTTTTCTTTTCTGAATACAACGATGCTTTTAGTTTACTTTCAAATGCTAACATAACCTTCAGTGTTAATTCCCAACAAACCGTATTATATGAGTGCTCATCGTTTTTAATGTCAACCTGTTAAAATCTTTCAGTGGCGTCTTTTCTAACTTCTGTTAAGAGTTCTGGTTAATTTACCTAACAACGCTCCGTCTAAAAGGAATCCTTGCAGAAACAAAGATGGATCAATCAAAGCGATGTCTAATTGAAATGGGAAAATCTTAGTACAGTTCGACTGTGGACTGTGTGTGAACTATGACATCATCCTACTGAAAGTGCATGCCTGGACTGTTCACAGTAAACTTTCCAAATACTGCCTATCTTTGAGTATCACTCATTTTAGTCGTGAAGTCTTCTGCATCTAAAAGTCATAGTCTAGTGACTATTCGAAATCACATTAAGCCATATCGTGAGCCGAACTGAATGCGCTTGTAATTCAACATTGCTTCTCAGATATGCTATGCCCATGTCTCGCAATTTGCCTAATCAGCTATCCCCTTGAGTGAAAGTTGGCTCACTGTAGCTCACTGTAGCGCTGTTCGTGAATCTACTTTGTCTGTCGGTCGGTCAAGTCTCTTAAACTGTACGCTTGGTTAACAAGTTGTATCGGGTGGTTTTTGTCTCAACTCAGGCTTTAAATCTGCTATCTATATTTCCGGAACTGTCGGCAGCATTTCTTGATAAAGGTGACCGAGTTTGTTCAGCTCTGTTTTGCATAGGAGCAATACTCTCCTCACTTAAAATACAGCGAAATTTCCCTGAGTGTGGGAACGCGCCAGAATTGATTAACTACTTATTGTAAATTGAACACCACCGACATTTGGTCGCAGTCTTCACAATCAAACAGGTTTTTCCGCTGTGATTAACTGTATGCAATTTGTAACAGTCTGAACCCTCAACTGTCCGTCAATGATTAACTGATTTGTGGATTATCGGTAAGTAGTAGGGAAGTTTTCGTTAGTACAAATTCAACATCGCTCAGAATTGGTGCTGTTGCGTCTCCTTATATGTTTCTGTTAGCCCCTTTTACAAAGAAGGACAATGTTCCAGTGATGTTTTTGTAAAATCTCGTCGGTAGTGCAAACCTTTGCCAAGGACGGGACTAGAATTCCAGCCACTATTTCATGAGACAACCATGGCGCCAATGTGTTGTGAGTCAAGAATGAGCATAGTATTATAATCTTTTATTCAGAAAACTAACACATGGGATAAGCGTTTCAACACAACAAAAAACACGTTTACATATAACATTGATCCCAAGAAGTCAGGGTTGCAATGGTTGGTAATGCACAGCCCTTGTATGTACTGAGAACCATTTCATGCCAAACTGCATTCCAGTGTTTTTTTCTTTTATTTTCCCCCGGTTACTTCACTATCCAGAACATGTTCATGCCCCACTACTGGGTCATCATCATCATCATCATCATCATCATAACAGCCATGAGCCTGATCAAAAGGTACTGTGGCTCGGGCCGCCGTTCATCTCAACAGTGACGTGGAATATCCTGGAAGAAAACGTTACTAAGAAGCCTGAAAATTATTAAAAGAAGACTAAGCGGAAGAACTAGAAATGGTATGGATACAGGTACGCCATTGACTGCGACACATCGCCATCTCGGATAGC
>JTDE01001967.1:26541-43465 GCA_014338405.1 Paragonimus skrjabini miyazakii
CATTCGCAGCTTGCCCTTTTGTTCCTGAACGTTGCCTGTGGGTAACATACTACCTGTGAGTAGTATACTACTCACAACGAAACTGCCTGTCATACAACACTACGTTATTGAAGTCGCTCGTTTCTCATGAAGTACTTCACAGGAGATAAAGACAGGGACGATGGAAGATCCAAACGCCAATACTGAGACAGTAATGGCAACAACAATTCAAAACTACATTCACCATCCGGCGTCATGTACTCAAACGTATTTGAAGCAAGTCAGCGCGTTGCCGTGGTGTTGATGGTGTGCTACTTGATGTAAATGGATGCGTGGTCACTCCTTGCCTACCCTAATTTCTCTGCCGGATACAGCGTGTACGCTTTATGTTTGTGAGTGATGACAGCAAAGGAAATATGAACATATCGAAACATGTATCCTCTTTTTTGCTGATATTGATCCTGTTGGAACTCCTACGTATGCTTACAACATTGATTCTCAATCAGAGTAGACAGGATAATCACAGTGTTTGCTCTCGAGGCGAGTGGGTAACTTAAGCATTATTCACAGACGGACGTTGTAATAAGATAAGTTGTTCTTAGTTTGAAGTTAATGACTCAGTAGCTAACAGTTCCGTTCTTCTGACTTGGGTAAGACTCACCTCCCAGTAGTGAAGGGGATGGGCACTACCAACGAGCTCCTAAAAATGCAAAACCAAATCGTATTACATTTTCTGGAAGCAGTTTGATGACAAATCTACGGGGATGTGAAAGCTGCGACCGTTTATGATTGGTGTTTAATTTTTATTAGATGAAAATAACCGTTTCCCGTTTCAGAGTTGAATTGAAAAGACAAAAGGCTGGTTATAGGGTTTATGCTCAACCAAATTTCGCTATATCTCTATTGGTGGTTACTGTATGCAAATGGGCCTATGCATAGCGTTAATTCTATCTATGACCATTCTGTAGTTGCTTTTTGGTCTGGAACTTATACAATCGGCTGATATACAATAAACACCAGTAGAAGAGCAATGAAATCTGATCCAGCATAACTCGTGTAACGTTAGCAATTTGTCCGCTCTGTTCAAATCAATTTGATACCCAAAGTGCCATATTTAAGTGTAGGAAACAAAAAGTATTTAAAAAGGCTTAGTTTCGTTGAAGTTGACTCTACGTATTTTAGAATCTTTCCATAAATGCGAAGTACTCAAGTAGAACAAAGCAACGAACGCGCAGCTGAAATTATTTTTCGAAACATAGTTAAATAGATACACATGAAGTTAAGTCAAACTATGAACATATTGTTCTTTATTCACCAGAACGTCATAAAGTGATTAGGTTTCCGCAGGCAGAACCAGGAAAGACAATCTGCATTATTAACTAGAAATTCATGGTGCATATTGTTCACAGTAGTAAACTGAAGGTGCACATGTTTTATTCACGAACGTTTGATGAATATTCCAAAACACATTATGGGCATTTGTTGTATTTTCTTAATAGTGAAGGTGGTTGTCACTTTGAAGACAATGTACCCAGGCAGACTTATAATAGAACTTCAGGGACCAGCAGTTTGAGCAGTGTATTGGATAAAATATAATCCCATGAAATCAGAGGTCAACAATGTTTTGGGCAATTGGGAACACATAATGATTGTGGCTTCCGAACTGTTTTATTGTTTCAATCACACTAATCGAAAACAGGAGTACAGTTTAATTCATTTGCTGTAAACAGTCGGATAAAGAATAACAGGACGGGATTTACAGAATGTATTACAATCGTTAAACTCAGGAAAGGGTGCATAAATACCTGGTATACATGGCCATGAAATGTTTATCATTGCATTACTTCTTTGATAAATGAATTCCACTTCGGACTATTATTCATTTGGGCCGTTTTACACAAACGGCGAATCTGGCAGATATGGAAGAGTTTCCCGATTTGCTCCGAGGCAGTCACAGATTTAAAGATTTTTTTATCTCATAAAACAGATGTTACAACGAACTGTTTTTTATGTGATAATTTGGAATTACGAGCGCACGTCGACGTCTGCTCACACATCGTTGTTGATGGCCATCGAGCCTATTTGTGTTCATCATGTTTGCTGTATCATCACAAGAGTTACTCCGTTCTGCTTGTACCCACATTGAATCGTAAAGAATCTTGAGAGGAATGTGTAAGCCCTGTGCATGCATAAAACTAGAGATATGTTTACTTATTAGGCGCGCTTGTAGTCAGGGTTTGTGAAATGCTTAACAATGACTATTGAAAGACCTGCCGATATGGATACTTTATCATGGCACTGGATTTTGAAAGTGAACAGAATGTCGCCAAAGATCAAGAAGACCAAAACATATTAAGGAATTTTTGGCTCTCGCAGCATAAACATCATTCAGAATTGATTGCAGTTGTCGTTTCCCCAAAATACGTTTTTGCCAAGCCTCTATCAAAAAGGAGCGCTATTTTCGAGATTTGTATCTGATTGGTATTGTACATCCTTGTCACAGCCGGGTTTTGAACTCCAGCGCTGCTTTCCTGAGGTGACCATGATCACAATTGCGTCGGTGAACTCACATTGGCCATGGCCGATCTAACATTTGCGAAAGTTTAGCCATAACAACCGGTGGCGGCGATACAGTAACTTCTGTGCTAACTTCAATCAATGATAGCGCAATCAGAACTTCCCATCGGGTTGATACAGAAGTAAGCAAACCTGTTGAGATTCACCTTTTTCACCGACAAGCAGAAGGGATTTTGACAGATGTAACCTAGACGACCCTCTAAATGGATCGCATCTTCTGCATTCAAAGAGACTTTACGTTGTTTCATCCAATGATTGACGATAGTCATGCTTACTGCAACTGTCTGGCATACGAACGAACTAAAGTTTGTTAAGTTTTTATCGTCTGTCATCAGTTTAGAGAATTCAAGTCCAAGCACGTTTTAACTTTTAGTGTAGTGCAATCGGAATGCAATACCCCAACTTTATTGTGGCCAACAACCAGTCTTGGTAAAAATTACTAAAGCAAACATCCAGAGAGATGTTGAGTAAGCCCTTTGACCGCCGAAAATACTACCAACAATGGGAGGTTGAGGTTAACTCTTTCAGAATTTCTCACTACAGGTGTGTGTAATGCAATGCACACCCAGAGTCCACACGTAGTTATATACGATTTACATGTTTACTTGTAAAACAGCAAACCAACTTTATTTCTGTGCATGGCCCATATTTTAAGTTACTTTAAACAGTGAGAAATATCTGTCGCATTAGGTCATGTTTAGTACTATTAGTCCTTGAACATTCAAGTGATAGAGAAAGATGTGATGTTGCAGGAATCGGTTTTGCAAACAGCCGATCGCATTAACCATTAGCTAAGTGGTGTACAATCGTTTATACCTTGCTGGCGTTAAGAGGCTCTTCAAGGCATCAGAGCCAAGGCGGGGCACCGACCAAATCAACTGTAGAGAAGAAAACAGCCGCGCTGTTAACTCACATGTGAACTTAAAGATCAACCTGTTCTCTCAACCTCATTAGTCGATGGCCTGTTTTGTTTCGCTGGATCACACGTCATTTGCCTTGTGTCCATGATGGTAATTTGCTTATTGGATGGTGGTATTCGGTTTTTTAGTCGTTTCATGTGAGCTAATTGGTTCTGTTTTGTTGGTTGTTATACTCGACCAGTCTAATGGACGTACATGATCACTGTCATTGCCGAGTACACTTGACTGCTGATTTGCCCATGGTTGCGTCCGTTCGAGCCATACTCAGCTTCAGCTACCTTTGCCATTGAGTCCAGTCACCAACACGTATATCTAGAGATTGTACGTGAGATTTGTGACCAAGATTTATACTGACCGTTCCGGCAAATATGCAGAAAACTAGGGTGCTTCTCCTGCATCTTTTTCAAAAAAATTCTATGATTAATTTTGAGGATCGTTGCAGTTGTCAGCGAACACGCGTGGAATCAAATGAAGTAGATACAGTTGGTGCGTGTCCAACTACATCTATGTTTAGTTTAACGGAAATTTTACTGAGAAATTCTTTAGCAAAGTTTTTCAGTCCAGCCTTCCGAACCATACCTGAAAATAGTTTTTTGTTCATTCTCAGAGAAAGTTATCAGCCTGCTGGTAGTCAGTCGGCCTTAATCATTTCAAAGAGCGATTGTCTCACTATGTCCATTTGGTGCGTTAAAAGTTTGCCCACTGCAAACATTGCGGTGTCACTGATTTTCAACAGTGGCTCTAATTGTACGTAGTAACTTCACTTACTAACGTACTACTGTTGGAACTAACTGATTGTCAGTATTTAGGTTCCTAAGAGATGATCCCATACTATGACACTGATGCCGAATGTAGGGAAATCTCTGCTCCAATGAATAGTTACCGTAATTCTACTATCCAGCTTTACGCTGTACCGACAGACGAATAACGTGGTGACAACAAAACATGGGTATGTTCCTCTTCAATCCAGGGTAAATTAGTTTGGTCATCATTCTCATAACGTTAGTGCTAGATTTATCATCGTTACCTCTGACATCAACAGGTATGCAGTACTGATCATTTGCGGTCGAGTCCAACAGTGTTCGAAGAGGAGGTCCGACTGATATACAAGAAACAGGCAGCGGGATTAAATGCAACATACAACACACACATGCCTGGACAGGTCAGTAACTGAAGTTTCTTCGCATTTTACCTTGAAAACGTGATAATTTTGCGCATCAACCGATTGGCTGACTACATCAAAAGTTAATTAGCGGACGAGGTAGAAATCAGCCTGAATTCTTATTGTGCGTTCTTGATGTTGAAGATTATCCGGAACAGTTTATTGTGTCGTGCTTCACGCTTGCACAGGTTTGAAGTGGATGTGGAATGATTGGCTATATGAAGTGGAGGATTTGTACGAATTGTTTTGTGCACGCAGGCGCAGGTTGTGGAGTCTGGTAGCAATAGCCTCGGCCGCTGATAACAATTGTACTCTGACCACTGAATTTATTCTCAGTATATTATGATATGAAATGATTCGAGCCCAACCCAAGCTTGCAGTGCAAGAGTGAAAGAATAAAGCCCCTGTTTATTCCAGTGCTACTAAAAAGTAACAACTTCACAAAAGATTCAACAAACGGGCCCAACGAAACATTCGACAAAATGAATCTGCTAAAAATTCGTTGCATTCGCGACCCACCGCCTTTTGGAAAACATGCTCATAATTCAATCGATAATTGTGTACGCTTTTTATTTCACCTGTTCACATGGTACATACTATTTTGGCTTCAAATCACTGCAGCCTCCGAAGCAAGTCCGAATATAACATCAAAGTTGGTTGGGTCAAGACTGAGCGAGAGCAGTCAGCGGCGCAATCCTAGTTTGGCTGTTTGAAAGTGAGCGGCCGGTTGTGCAAGCATTTTGACTGGTCTAACAACTGCCGGATAATTCCGATTGTTAATTGCTTGCATAGCAAAGGTTATTAGAGTCGAGCGAATTGATTCGATATCAAGTTATGCAAAGCGGTATGTTTCAAAAGGCCTATCTCAGCTTCGAAGCAAGTTCAGACAATCGACCACCGTAAGAAAGTGCAATAATCAAGTCATCACCAGTTGATCAGTTAATGAACGAGGCTCTCTGCAATAAGCTAGAACAGTATAGTTATTCTACACTATCACCCTCCATTTACGCTGTTTCTCTGAAAATGAATTAACAGCAACAATTTCGAATGAATGTAATTATTATTAACCTCGCAACCAGTATTTTACCTGCCTCTTGGAAATATACGC
This sequence comes from Paragonimus skrjabini miyazakii, assembly GCA_014338405.1. Classification (NCBI taxonomy): domain Eukaryota; kingdom Metazoa; phylum Platyhelminthes; class Trematoda; order Plagiorchiida; family Troglotrematidae; genus Paragonimus; species Paragonimus skrjabini miyazakii. The sequence continues at coordinate 32,288 of JTDE01001967.1, forward strand.
ACAAGCAAGGTATTTTACTGATTACAGTCGCCACGATAATGCTTTCAAATATATAACTTCCTTATAAGCTGGCTAAACGGTTCAATTAAGCATATGTGTTTTAGAAAATAAAGTTTTCGGTGCCATATATTGTAGTAAATCTAGTTGATAAGAGTACAATAAATGAGAAACATAAAATAGGTTGTGAACTTGCACATATATCTAGATGACTCAGCACCCAAACACTACTAATAAGAAAGTACGCAAAGACTGAAATAAAAACTTTGCAGTTTTGCAAGGAGAGAGGTGGAGATGTCATGTTCACCAAGTGCCATACTCACCGTCAAGCAAATTGGTATAGTTACAGACCCTGTGGGCGGAATGCTAGTAACATCGATCCAGAGCCTCCAAGTATTTGCGGTCAATCAACCTGGGAATAATGGTGTGTCTGTTGGTAGGGGAAATTTTCAAACATTTGAGCAAGCCATAATAACCGTCATATAATTCAGTGCACTAGGTTAAACGAATTATTAATGAGTTAACTCATGAATAAGATACCATTATCTATTTCCGTTGAAAAGCAAACATTTTTCTCTAACAAACAGAAAGTCACTCACCTGATTACAATCTGTAGAACAAGTATAAACGGGAACACCAATTCCACGTATGCACTCGGCGCAAATCCCACTGAACATAGGGCAGTCAGCTGGATGAGTTGCGTTAAAGTAAACAGGTGTATCTTGCGCTGTGGCACACGTCGAATATAGTGGGACGGCGGATAGGCCGACTGAGAGCATTGCAAGAAAGATGCCAGAAGGGGAGCAAATATTGGAGTGCATTTCAATAATAACGAATGGTAACATTTTAATACGCGTCGGTAACCATGTAGATTTTAGCGCTTGGATCTAATGATTGCTTGAAAAATGATCATGGTAAAAGTAAAAGCAGCGTCCTTCTTACCTTGTCGTGATAACAGCTAACTGAATGTACCTTTGATTAGCAGCATATGTAATACTAATAGCAAGTCCAGTTTTTAATGAAAAATTATGTAAATATGTTGTAGGTCTTTGCCAGGCAGTTACTAAGAAGGACAGCTCCCTTAGAACCACCGTTTTGTCCTGTTCTTTGAAGATTCAGTGGACTTTTAGAGCTGTAGGGGGCACCGTCGTTCAGATCTGTACCAATGCACCAGTTCTAGCGCTTGCTTGATTATATAATTGCAGGTGAGAAGCCACAGCATTCATCGTCTCAATTTTGTACCTCAAAATTGGGAGTCAGATTTAAGTAATACAACTGACTCCTTGTTCCTACGGACAGCTCGGATTACTTCATGGCATTAGTGCTAATAGTGCGTATATTTCACACAAACGGAGGTCATCTCTGCAACTATGCTATATGCCAAACTGTAGTACAGAAGCCGTGTTTTTGCGGTATCACTCAAACTTCATCCTGTTAATTCCATGGTATTAACCTGTAGATACCCAGTAGATTAGCTTCATTTCAACTGCCCAGTACACGATGCAACAGTCGAATAATTGAGGGAGACTAATTGCTTGTTTGGTGTCGACAAGGCCGTAGAGGAAAGCAAAAACTGAAACAGCCTACTGCAGAGATACTACAGCTGACAGGAGGCTAGTTACCTAGCGGTTGTGTATACTTCACAAAACAACGGAGTAGTTGTAACAATGGTTTATTAAAATAAGTACAAAATAACGACAAATTTTTACTTAAGAAGAGGCTGTCACCCTATCGGAGGCAGTGCAACACAAATAATTTGCGTTTATCAACAGGATCACAAGCTATAAAGAAGCGGTTTGTTCGCTGCGACACCAGTTACCTGATATTCAGGAGTATGTGTGCAGTGTCCTAAGGCTTACTGGAAACTTTCATGATATCATAGATCACACTACCCATTGGTCGCTCGTACATCGTAGATAGGAGGGAGGACACTGTTTGGTCTGTTCAGCAAGCTGTCAACATAGGGCGGACTAAGTTATAAAATATTCCAGCAGTAGCCTAAATTTAGGTGTTGACGGGAAAAAGGTTCCCGCATTATCCGTAAAACATGTCGCGAAATATAAACACATGCAAAAGCAACAACAAAGTGCGCTTGTCTAACTATTAGTTATTGTTAATATTTAGTATAGTCATGTTTCCGTACTACATAAACAACAATATTGGGGCCTACTGGGCGAGTGCCGAGAGTTCTTTTTAATTGGTTGGCAAAATGTTGACGGGACAGATCGAAGATTGTGAACTAGAATGGCGAGTGTCCAGTGAACATTAAACAGTCTTTGCTCAGAAGAGACCCTATAACGAAAAATGTGAGCACCGACTCAACAGTTACGTTAGTGAGTCCCTGCTTTCCAAGTTCAGTAATACCACTGAATTAGTCTGTCATCTGAAGTTACTTGCCGGGTCCCGTTTGACACCGTAAGAAATGTGGACAACTAGGAAATAATGTAGTCTTTCTAGGACGCGGCGTAACAATGTAGATCATAGAGTACCACATATGATGAGTAACAACGTGCGGTTTCTTTAGTCCATTCATTTTTGTTGAAAGGCCACAACTTTTGGTTTCGAGTCACTTTTAAGTCATCAGGGCACCCACAGATCTATCAGCGACGTAATATTTTTTTTACCAGTTTTGGACAGACATTTTCAGCATATATCTAGAAGGTTGTGTTTTTCGACAACGTTAAGGGGTAAATATATATCGATTGTTCCAGTATTGTAAAAATGCCCTTAGTAGTGGAAAACCCAAAAATTTCTTATGGATGATTTGAGAGATACAGTTTTTAATTTACTTCACATAAAAGCTGAAATAGTGAGTCTCATATATCCGTTTGTTAGATGCGGAGAGGACATATACCACGAGGCGTTATCATTCTGATTTACTCTCATCATTCGCTAGCGCAAAACCAGCAGAGCTAATAACTATTTGAAATAGCAACAATAAGTATACCGACCAATCATTCACGCAATACTGATACGATCAATTCTGTTGTACGGAAATTGGTTGCTCTAAAGTCTATTGTACACACCGTGGCGATGATTCACTCAACCAAACAGTCTGTCGTTCAGGTGCTACACCTGTTCAGTGGTAGTTACATTTACTACCACATAAGAAAAACAGATCGGTGCACACACGTTAGTGAAGCAAAGAATATTTCTAGATAACGATTGGATGTAGTGTCTAAAAGTGTTAAAAACTGATATGTTATCAGTAAGACTTTTGAAAATCTGGCTTTGTTGATCTTCAAACGCATTCTGTCAACCGAAAACCTAGACGACTGTCAAATCGTTCAATAGGTTGTTACCTGATCTTGAGATGAAACTGCTAGCAACCAGTGAAACAACGTTGGTGAAACAAGATTGGGCGAAAAAGACTGTAGCGGAATCTATCTCCCTGTCATGGAAACAATTGTCTTATAAGTACGTAAATGACTGACCTGTTCAGTGGTGGAGTGTTTACATAGACTGCTGGTTTTGCGTTATCAAATAATGAGTGTGAATTAGAATGTTAATATCTTACGATATGTCCTCTCTTTCATAACACGTCATCACTAACTAGGTGCGCTACAAACCACAATATACAATACCTATTGTTAATTTTGACAGCTATATCTTGAACTGACCTGCATGACACTTCCGTAAAAGTGAGGCACATATACAACATCTCTAATCCCCATTTATGGGTTGATATTCCTGCGTAAACATCTATTGGAAAAATGATTTTTGTAATCATTCCTTTGCTGTATATTCAATAACAAACGTCTGTCTAAAAAATGTTTGGCAGAATGTACATACTTTTAATTCAATCTAAGTAACGAGAAGTGCGAAACAATCTTTAAGCAATTTTCTAAACCTTAGTAAAGTTTCAAAGTACGTCAACCGTTAACTTATACCCCTGCACATGCAACACATTGTATTTAATGAAACGCGTGGGATGGCATTAGGTCGTGGGAATTCGCCAGACAGTTGGCGATTCTTGATGTCTATAGAGCAAAACCTTTGGTTAGAAAAACGGTTACATTATCCCAAACATCCGGTTTAACTTTTATACAACTATAAAATGGTTGAAGAGAAATTAAATGGGACCATTCATACACTGCTCAGTTACGACGGACATACAGAGGTGGTCATTTTTTAACAATTGGGTGATGAGTTGTGATCTCAACAGGACAGCAAGCATCACAACTACCCTTCAAAAAGAACAACTAAATTTCGCCCGACCTTAGGCATATCTGTGTCACCGGAACCGTTTGACATACTCGCCCTTGTTTGAATGGAAACTTTGGTGAACATCAAAGAGTTTAGTTAGTTTGCGTATAGTCGCTCGTGCTCAAACTCGACTGCTGTCGCTTATCTAGCTCATTCCCTTCTGGCCTCTTTTAACGGAAGATCGAGGGCTACCAAAATGATGCCACTTCAAGTTTTCACAGAATGTACAGTTTAAAATGTTGAGCTGTTACACGGTTACTTTATAATTCGTAGCTAATTAACTCACCTCGGAGCTCACGCCACATCACCACTCATCTCTGGCTCTGGTATTCTACAGGACGTAATCGCTTCCCCTTTTGTGGATTCATCCTAATTTCATTCAGACTGGTCGGAAACACATCTGTAATCAGATAAGTAGACGATGTGGTAGTGGGTATCAAACACCTGGATAACTTTTCTTCTCTTGTTCTGCTGAACAGTTTATTCGAACTGGAAACTTTGTCCGGTTCGTATGGCCTATCTACTGACACATTCATAGTGTTGACAATTTGCTTTCGTTCACTGAAGAAACTAATGTGAGAAACCTTCTAGTGCATGCTTCTCTTTTCAAGTAACTGATGAAAGTAGAACTCGGCTGCTTTTGTGAAATATCTGTGGATTATTTTGAGTGAAAACATGATATAGTCATTTCGCTTTGTTTCTGTTTCCACGAAAATCAGAAAGTTTCCGCTTCAGGTCCGTTTCCTAAATTCTTTCTTTATTTCCTACCAATTGGTTAGTCGGTTTATCAAGGCCTGTGATCTCCACCTCTGGATATACTACCCATTCGTTTTTTTCTTTGGTTTACTTTTGAAGGGCTTCGGGCTTTGTGCCAGCTTTCTGAGCCATCTATCATGCTGCAATGCATTATTCGTAAGCAATTATTTGCTTCCCATTATCTCATGATGTGCGAACACTTCATCAGAATTGTAACTTGACACAACCGAACCTTATGTTTAGACTTCTGTAGATGTAATTCTACATCTCTCACTAGATCCTGGTGTAAACATTTGTTCAAACGTGCCCGGTCTTACTGTCTTTTCGTTTGTTTCACATCTAGCTTGACATCTGTATGAACCTAACGTTTTTATTATTGAAATACTCAGTACTGAGTAAGAAGAGCTTTCAGCCATAGTCAGTACCGACTGCTATCACCCTCCTCAACTTTCCTCAACGCGTGTCTGGACCATAATTATTATTTCGAGACCCAGGTATAATGAGTAATTCTCCTATATTTACCGAAAATGTGAGCATGTACAAAGCCGAGAACGCACTTCATGAAGTGCACAAAGTGTATTATTAATTTGACATGGATACTCACTCCTCTGTTTTCACACAGCTTTTGTCTCTGATCCATCTGCCCAGTTGAAAGCTTATGTATTAATTAAGATCCAACCTGGTAAACATTCAACAAGGTATCATGAACCCGTGGCTCAGTGCCAATCGCTCTCAAAGAAGGTATAGAAAATCATCGACCACCATATCGTTTACTCAGTGGACGTAGAGTAAGCTGCTTATGTACCAACGGCTGGGGTATAAAAATTCCTAAAGAGAACGGCTGCATTTCTTCTGAACCCAGGCAGGTCTGCAGCCTTGAAAGTTCACCAAAACTTAATTGGTACGCAACCGAAACTTACTGTGAACATACCGGACCCCATGAAACTGTCCGAATGACTGATGTACCCGTTAGAGTTGAAACGCGTTCGCATAATTGGAAGTTGTTCCTTCGCGACAAGTAATTTAACCGATCTGGTGAATTTGAATAAATTTCCTCCGGAACGCTTCGTACAAGATAACTCACCTGAATGCCGCCCACCCTCTTGTCTAGCGATAGTCTGAATGTATTTTTCCATTACATTAGCGGTGTAAAGTTTGCAAGAATCTAACACAGATTTCGGATAATTAGTTAAATTCATTTTCGTCACCAGATAGCACTGTATGGAGTAACTTACTTTAGATACACAGGGTGACTTGCCAACTGTCAACACACGTGTCAATTTATCCTGATCTGAACCTGCTTCTACAGTAATCCCATTAAAAATTAGATAGAAAGAGTTAGTTCCACCGAGAACTAATGAACCCATTTTTATCAAGGAGTTGTACACTGGTTTAAATAAATGGCATTACAGTGAACAACACTTGTTTATAAGATTTGTTTATGTCTGCGAGGAACTGTTTTGGAGTTTCTATTCAGACGCCACTAACAAAGTACGATGAGGCAGGTAGAAGAAGTAACTGAGATTCAGAGAAAGAATTATGGCATACAATTCGTTGGTATCAGCCACTTCTGCATTAATAATTTAAGTTATAGCCAACTGTACACGTAAAAGTATTCCCGATCCAATTTTCACTGTTTCGATCGAAATTATCAGAACACTGTGTTCACCAAACATGTGTTTGAAAATATTCACTTTATTTTACACGTGTATTTATGGATGTATGAGTAGAAGCTTAAAAAACATGCTGTAGTTTATACGGAGTTATTCTTACATTCGGCATCCGACGTTAAATGGTTTTAACAAAAAGGTTACTTCAACGCATGCCTTATGTTATTTCTGGGCTTCCGCATTTAAATAAAATTACTGACCGTTACATATTTAACAAAGAAGCTGGATAAAATTGTCTTTTAGCAAAATAGTCATTAGTTTGAAACTGGATATCAAGTGAACATCGATTCACTTCATCAAACGTCGCAACCGCACCGCGTACTCTTCTTCAGTATGCCAACGGTTACAATGCTGAAGAAGTCGTATTCCATATGTCATTTGTGAGGAGTCCGAAGATATCTTTTACAGACCACCATTTTTAGGACTTCTTCTCTGGAGTAACTAATAGACACTGGTTGATTATCGCTCAGTTCTTTGTTTTTATTCTTTTCAAACCTTTATTCTGTGATCTATTTCTAACGGGGTTTTGAGGGAAGAACCTTAAAATCAGCGAAATCACCTAGTAGTTATCTTGATATGAAAGGCGGTGATCATAGTTTTATGAACGTTGGCTGAGTTCTCGTGATATGCAGTGGCTGTGTTTGATCATTTCAATGAAAGAACGTCTAATAAATTCATTTAAACAGCGTTCGCGAATTCCAAAGCAAGCTGACTCTAGCAACCAGAGTCTTTGCCATAGATATTCACCTTACAAAACAAAATGAGAATATGGGAATATTTGGCCTCCAAATGAAAGAACTAAGCTTTGAACAAATTGCTGGTTTTCGTTTACTGTGTATAGGCGTGATGATTGAGAAGTTTTTAAGGTTTAACGACGGTTCTTTGAGGGTTTTTTGTTGTTTCTTCGAAATTGTTACGGTATACGTAATGGCAGATCAGTGATTCAACATCTCCATCTCAACAAGATGTTACGTTAAAATACTTTCGAATGGTTGTTCAACGTCAGTTCGTATTTTTCAAACCTGCCAACCATTTATTTGGTTAATATGCTTAATATAAAGAATCAGGCACTGAACATTTTGGATGTTGCACTGATAAACGTTCTAAATGGGAATAATCAATAAATATACAATTATTAACTGCACGTGATTAAGATGATGAGTTAATTTGTAGGACATCAAAAGGGAATCTTACGGGGTCAGCTAGTGCAAAAATATTTCGTCTATCAAAAATACCTGTTCTGTGATAAAAAGAAGAATTCGTTCGAAAAGTTGATTATCGTACACAGCCGTAATTGCCATATAGACAAAAAGACCATTGAGCACGGCGGGTGGGATAAAACGCAACGGAGTTGGAATCATCAGCAGCGAAAGACCGATAAGCAGATGAGAGAAAATAGTGGTCAGCCGTGTTTCCCGAACACGAACAATGCTGTAAAAGGAACAAACAAAGTATTCATTGTGAAAGTCTGCACTAATTGCGGTAACAGATGCAAGCGAAGTTTTACCTTCCGCCTTCCGTTCCGACCTTACAGAATGTGCCATAATGTGTGAATACTCTAGTAATTTTCAACAAAAGATTAAACTCGATATTAGTCAATATTGGTCTGTTGACTTCAACTTCAATTCAAACTCAAATCCAGGGAATTTTAACTAGACTACTCCCTTTTAAGGTGAATGTTCGTTGTTCACAACAGACTATTAACTGTGTACTCCAGAACGGTTAGTCACCTAAAATAATAATAACTGTAATCTGAACCACGTATATTCATTGAGTTTTTCTGAAGTTATAAAATCATCTTGTATCAAATATCACAACAATGGAACACCAAATTCTTATTTCGAATAGGCAAAGTTATCTCCGTACGAACACATCCGAAAACAACCTTTTATTTACCAACAATAATTTCTAATCCGCTATCGACGGTCGATTACTCACAAACTGTGTTATTTGGTTATGAATTAAGAATATTACAAACAAACATACTGTGCTCATTATACAAAGTGTAACAGTCTTGCTTCACAAATTTGTGTAACATACTTTTTATGTCAAAGGCAGCTGATAACCACTGAATTTAACAGTTACGTTAGCGAATCTGACTAAAATCGACTCGATAAACAACAATGATTGATGTTTGCGAAAGTCGCTAGAAACCAGTAGATACAATGTATTTCTGTTTTCCTGTTTATCATGTACATCGAATATCGACTTGTTATCAATTCCTATAATTCAATGGTTAGTTCGTCTTCAAAGTGGTATTCAAAAACCATTGGCGCATCACAGTCATATATGCGAGAACACTTACGAGTTGGAATTTTATGTCGTAGTAGAAACGTATCAACATAACAGTGTTATTTAAACAAAAAGCTAAACTTGATTACGTATCGAACCACCAACAGTAAGGAAACAATCCCTTCTAACGCGTCCAATTAAACCGTAAGTACCGTAAGAAGCTAGGCTACCTTTTAAAAACAAGGCACGTTAGGTTATTGTGGGCGCTAGTGTTAGTAATCAGTAATGGTCAACTTCTGTTTTTCATTCCAATTTATATAGTAGAACAGTATACTTGTTTTATCTGGTTAGTCTCCACATGTTACTCAGTTCTTTGCAGCAGGTGCGTTCGCAGAATTAAATTAGAGTCGCTCGGAAAAGAAAAGCTCACTTTTGTTTTAACGCCTTGATTCCTGTTTGTAGATGGAACGTGTGTCAACTAGAACTGAGTTTTCGTGTTCGCAGGATTTTCAGTCAGTTCTACACTTGGGTTTACTTCTTCTTAGAGAAGCGTATATCTTCAACAACATGATGAATTTAACTCCGGACACACATTCAGCAATCAGCCATGTTAACCACTGCGCCATTAATTTCATGTAAGGTGCGATCAACTACCTTTACCTGTAAACAATGCTCAGGTTGTTCTGTTGTATCAATAGGAGGAGCATTCAATGCAGATTGGCTCCAAGTGGTGATCATTCAATTAGGTCGTCTGATTCGGGTGGAAATCTCCAATTTTATTAGATATTCTCAGCAATATTTTTGACTACAGACAAGCAAACTACTTATTACCATCCAAAATGTCTGAGCATTCAGATGTAAAGTTTCTGTCGCATCTAATGGGAAGTCTTTGGAGCAGCACTAAACATAAGTACCACATAAGAACCTTCAAATCCAAGCAGTTGCATATATGTGGATTGGTTGCCAAACCAAACAGGTACAAAACATGAGTCCAGCACGTTTCCGAAAATGATCTTTTGAATTGTCTGGCCGAGTATAAATGGTGCATTCGATTGTCTGAAGTGTTCAGCATAAATCAATTGAGTCATCGACTACTTTAAGGGTTTAGATTTATTCGGCGTCAAATTACTACTGCAATACTAGCTAAACAGCAAACCGTGTTGATCAACTACTAAATCTAACAGGACTGAAGTGTTGCAGACAAACTTCTCAAAATGTTTTCCGAAGACGCTGTCTGTACAAAAACGGTTTCATATTATACAATCTTACTGACTGTTATCTTTATGCCCGCCCCTGTCTACCACTTTACGGTTACAAGTGCTCCGCTGTCGAATGCTAGGACTCGCTTTATATTTTACATAGAATTTAAGATACCCACTTATAAGCCTCTTGGAAAAAAAATGTATTCGTTGATTTACTGTCAACTCAGAGCATTCCTTAATATTACCAATCAAACGAAGAACCTTTGCGTTGTCTCAGTGTTCACTAGGTAGCATTGAGCTCATCTCTCTCTGTGATAGTCAGTGTTACGATTTACGCGAATGCGACGGGTGTCATAATCATTTGTAAAAGCATCTAGCCTCGCAGTCAAGATGTGGCCATTTATATTCAACCGTACTACTAGTAGTGTTGAGTTCTTGCAAAAAGTCAACCAGAACAGAGGTAACAACACGATATAAATGAAGTATTACGAAATTGGTTGTTTTATTTAAGAAAATCACAAAGACTTCGAAATTTTATGCAAAGCAAAACTTCTGAAACCACCAATAATTATGAACAACTACACGGTATTGCGGATGAGATTCTGATCACAGACTTTAGTTAGTTACCAGATTCTCTTCTTCAGATGGGCGCCAAAGATGTACGAACTCACCATGCGACACGAACTACTTTAATCACCGCACGGTGAGTTGCATTGCATTTTCATTCTTGTCGGTCAATTATTCAACAGTCATGAGATAATTAACATTTGGTTGGACACGGTAATAAGATAGAGGTACTTGCATTGAATAATGTATTTCTCAGCTGACGAAATTTTGAAACAAACTCTAAATGAATTCATCCTACTCAACGAGCAAATCTTAACAAATATCATTATTAGCTGCTATAGTTAACCGATAATTCTATAGCGTTTAGTGATCCGACTCAACTGTTCACATCGAAATGATTAGCAGAGAATTATGGTGTTTATGATAAAGTTAAGATTGCCCTGAGAAATTCTTATATTTCTATACGTAATGGGTTTTTAATGGCATTGTACAGTCAAAACACCGGGTAAAAATCCATTCTCTAACTAAAAATTACAATGTACGAGAAA
>JTDE01001967.1:61008-92425 GCA_014338405.1 Paragonimus skrjabini miyazakii
TCAAATAACCCCTAATTCATTCTTGATTTGAAATGAAAATAAAGTAATTTTTAATTCACACCTCAAATGTATGACGGAACGAAAACATGCCTTCAGGATGTTGACACACCTTGAGTAATTCATCGGCTACTGTATAAAATCTGTTAGAATAATTTTTATCTCGAATACAATCATTCGTCAAATTAACCAATTATTGTGGTAAACCCCATCGCTGAAGTTGTGCCCAGATGGTGGGAGTTTATTAATGGTTAATACCCAAGGAAGACTAAGATTTTGGCGTCATGCAGGGCTGCGTTCTTGTATGAGAACTGTATTGGGTCATTACAGAACTATTAGCTGGTTAGGATCTCACTTTGGTTAATTTGTTCTATACACAAACTATTAAACAAATATTTTGAGTCAACATTCTATATATTGCTAGCTGTATAGAAGAAACGTCACACTGAACGAGAATCACAACACGAATATACATGAAGGATGCTCACAATTTATAGTCTATGAAGCAACTCCATTCATCTTATATGAGTATTGTTGTAACTTTTAACTTCTGCTGCGCGTGCCTTTCGAAGAAGGAGAGGTAGCTTCGAGGATTTATGGCAAACCTTTCAAATCGTACGTAGAATGAAATGCTGCGCAAAACTAAGGAAATGTTTAATTTTACCTAACTATTCGGGGATTTTTCAGACTAGCGTGTTGCCTTACAATGCTTCCTTAAATGTTTTTACAGAGAGAAAAAAGTAGTGTGCAACGAAGTACAAATTGAATGAGATACTTACGTGTTAGTAAAGTTAAACAAGTATAATGCAAACAACACGGTGCCCAACAGCAGCAGTAAATACAGCAGCGCTACATCACGTGAACATCCGAAGGCCAGTTGTGTTTCTGGATGACTATGTGTGCCGTTCACAACAAAATCGGAGACGTTGGAAGTGTAAGACTGCCAAATCTTTCGCACGGACATTTGACTCGTAGGGCTTGAGTCACTAGATCCGAGATTATTCATAGGAAATTTGCATACATAATAAACCTGAAATTCTGAGACCAAAAGTGAATAGTTTACCATGTGAAACGGCTAATGATTTTATGGAACAAAATTATCACAATGGTAGTGTTTGAAAGGACATCCTAGTAAGTGACGGAGTTGGTAGATTGAAAGTGCACATTCCTGAGGCCTACGTTTAGTTGTCTGGAATTACTTAATGTTTGCACTGTTAATAAGCATTACTGTGCAAGTCCAGCGCGTTAGCAGCAACGGTTGAACAAAACACATCTCGGTTCAAATTACAGATACATTTGCGGGCCTGCCACTACCCTCGGGTGGCACTTTATCCTTCTATTGGTAGGCAATTTGGGTATAAATCACATCTCGTTTATCGATAATGCAACAGACAGAGCAGGTGAACGTTAGAACACCGACGTAGTGATGACTCCTAATATAGACGGGATATCTACGCAGCCGCCAAAAAGTTACACGCTCTGTCTTTGCAATATAACTGACTGCCCTAACACATTACGACCAAATACACTGATAGAATGCGCAATGGCTGTCATAATTTTGTAACGCAATCGATAATTTTTTATTGGGGTGATTAGAAGCTCATGCGCTGAAGAAGGTTGACAGTGTTTAGCCACAATTCCATTTGTTGGCCTGCGTTAAAAAAGTGCAACGCAACAGATAAAAATGGACATAAATAAACAGTATGGGACGAAATAATAAGAGGCACAATAAAATGCGAATAAGTTGTCCTGCAGTTGACTATTATTCATGAAGGTCGATCATTGCAACTGGTCTCCTAGATTTGATAATCAAACCGCACGCCAGTTCAAGGTTGTTCAGACAACAGCATTGCCTGTCGATTTGTGGCAGCAGCAGTGATTTATGTATGAAGACTGGTTTAGGCAAGCTGACACGTATGAACACTTGAAGAAATGTCGTTCTGTTTTTCAGTCGATTCACTTGATTGTTCTTTATTGTTCGAAGACTTTCAATACGGTGCTTTGGAATATTAGTAAAACTGTGCCGTAGCGATATGGTGGCTGACGTGATATTCTATAGAGCAAACTAAGACCTGGTTGCTTTATCAACAATACACGCAGAAGAGATCCATCTCAAGAAATATTTCGGGGTAATGAAACTCCTAAACATGCATTTTCGCGTTAGTTTACTTGTTATGAATCAGCGGAATGCCACCGATGGAGCACGGTCCACAAACTGAAATATTTAATCTGAGAGTGAACCATTTTAGTGAATATTATGAAAGTACTCTTTGACTAAAGCCTCCAACCAAATATGACATCAACAGCTGTGTTATTTATCATACGTGAACTCAACACTCTAAACACAATTTGTTCAGTGGTTTGCTGCCAGTTATTCATTTTTGTAACGTCAGACAACAAACATTCTTTGTACACGTTGTAGGAGGTGAACTAACTGAGTGTGCTAATCCACCCCTGTTTACTACTAGCCGTCATCAATTCAGATATACCTGTTCTTCTTCAAGTTTCTTCCAATCCTGATGGCCAAGTTAATGAGTACATGATCGCCAACGGTTGGCCCCTCTGGCTTTGTTAATTACAAGCACAATACTGAAATTATGACAAGATTATCTTGACTATGTGATGTCACTTTATTGGAGGAATTGCGGACACATGGATCTGAAGCATTTTCTAATATTCTGATGTCACTCCGGTGTAAGCTGCTTTCTGTGCAAAATCATCTTTGGACATCGATTATCGCGGTTTTTCGTATGCGTTCTCTAGCTACCATGCCAAATTGTTTGTTCTTGTGTTTGTCATATGGTCGATACATCAGACTAACAATCATGTCGAAAAAGTCCGGTGCATTTAATTATTTCACATTTCCGTTTCCGGTGGAAAGATTGACTAAAAATTAATTTTTCTTTACTATGCAATTCAGTTACAAAAATTTGCGCAACATTCGTAAACATCAAGTAGACATTTTATGTGGGATACAAAGTCACCATTCATCAAGTCGATAGGCTGGAACGCAGCAGTGCAGTCTCATCACTTTATCCCATGCTCAGTAACCAGAATACCCCACACAATCCATTGGAAGATTCAGTTAACCTAATCAGAAAGCTTGACAAAATATAATATTTCACATAAACTGAGGACAAGATAATCGACAGCCGAAGGAAGAAATGAGCGAAATCAAGCATTTTGGCTATAGAGTTTAAAAGATTCAGTGACCGCAATATCTATGAAGTAAAGTCGTAGAGGTATGCAAATATTCAATAAAAAAACCAAACACTGTGATGTTGGTTGGCTGTAAGTATTAAAAAAGGAGTTCGTAGAACAGGATGATGGGTTTCGAGCAGGGCAAAATTATCTAAATTATTTGCTTACACTTGAAAGGTAAGACGCTAATTTGATAATTTCGACGATCCATTGCTGTAACCTTTATGCCCTATCTTAGACAGTATTTATATTCCGAGCTTATCCAACATGTCATGTTCAGTAGACCGATTTATTCTATTGACTGATCAATCATATTTGACTAACAGCTTCCGCTTGAAGAAACCAACACAAAATGTTTACAAGGACCCACAAATGTGTTCTAGTTCCTAGGTAAGAAACTTTGCCTGACGTTTACTGGACCGTTAATCACAAGCGAAATTGTGACACATTTTCAATGAGATATGCATTCACAAACACAAAGTTTCTCAACTATGTGAAAGTGTTAACAACCAGCAAATCGAATGAGTGACTCAGCAATAAAACTTGAGTTTGGTGATTAATGTTCTATGCATGATTTTGCTGCCCATCGCATACTGTACGCTTATGAGTAAAAGCCAGGTAACCTATAGTTGATCGGTACATCATGCAAAGGAACTATTTCCAATTCTAGCTTAAGTTTTCAGAACTAAAGTAAATTTTTTAAACATGTACAACCTCAGGGTTGGGACTGCTCTGTCAAACATAGAAGAGTAGGGACGGGAGTTAGTTGAAATATGGTGGATATCAAACGGTTGTTTTATTAATACTCAAACTATGCGGGAAGAAATTGATAACAGGGAAAGCCAGTGCTAAATGAAATACACCCTTTGAATCACAGTTGAGCATAACTCTGCTTTTAAGTGCTCAGACTTATTCGAGCAGATACTCAGTTTTCAGACTCACTTCTCATCAAAAAATCGCGATTACTTGCAAACATTTATAAATTACAAGATTTACCTGATTAGCTGTGATATCCCGTACAAAGTAGAAAACGTGACACAATCTTTGATGAATTTCGTCTTCTAATGTACATTACCTTCCCAGTGTGACCACACATAGAACAAAAGTTCAAGCTGAAGTTTAGAATCAATATATTTGGTGGCATGTGGTACGGGCAATAACAGTGGAAGCTTACATCCTTCATATAAACCGAATGGTTTCATAGAGAGCATTATATTGGTCACTTAAGTGGGTTAAACTGACTGCTATGAAACCTGATATTTGACACAGATTTAGCTCACCTTTATATTTTCAGATGACACTCTGTTGTAAACATTTTATCGAATGTGTTTCGACACGACACTGTTTGTGGTTCGGTAAAGCTGCCTAAGGTTTCCGTCCGATATTTTGAGTGGACGTTGAAGCACACCTTATCTAGCCAAATAACACGTGTTAAAGAGCAAACTCAGGTATGTGATAACATTACTAATCAGTTTTGTCACGGTTTACGTGATCTAATACAGTACCACACCATTTTGAGTGCCCAGTGGAGTGGGGTAAGTTGTCGATTTACGTTGTAAGCCGGAGTCTAGCCGAACGAACCATCAACGTTCGCGCTGTGCGGTATGCACATGGCACATGGTGTTTGTTGGCATAACTAGAAATAATTCAAAAAGCCGGGTGAACAGGGTCGCCAGAAAAAGCAGCAAGCGAACACTTCTTGTTAAGCATTCTGCTTCCGAAAATCTCTAATTCTGTCAGATGGGTAAACAAACCAACTGTGCTATTTTAACATTCACCTCGACTGGCACAGTCACGCTACGATTAACCCCAAGAGGTTAGTAACCGGCACCTGGGGATATCATCAAGGATCTATTTCATCTGTAGCGGAAGTTAATCATTGTACGAGAGCTGTCGTTGCCAACAGTTATACACTTGTTATTCTCGAGAATCGCTTAAGAATGGTACTTATTTTTTTTCTTTCGGCTACAAAGTCTTTAACTGATTTCATTCTCCTCAGACTGGCATCGTTTCCTAGCCATGAGTTCGGTTGCCCATGTTTATAGGTGTGGCGTGATATAGTAGTAGAATTTGAGTTTTCCCGTGCTCTGTCAAAAAGTAATTGTACATCACCTTAAAAGAGTATAAGATGGTTTGTGCCTAGAAGCCTGAACCCAATAAATTTCAGCTGGTGAATACACTTTGATTTATAATGCTTTTTGTCATATTTATGTCACGCATTTAATAAAAAATAATATGTGTATATAGCTAAGTTTATTACTCATGAATTGTCTGGCAAATTTGTCAATTATGAATCAATCTCCTTTTGAAAAGTCCCAGCTTTTGCTGAATCCGAACGGGCCATAACAACTGCATATCACTGGCAGGCACGTACTCTACTAGCCGAGCTAGGTAGCCAGTCGGAGCCCGGAACGTCCACATGAGAACTCCATTATCCAAGTTAATGTACCTACTAGCTAGGTTATATATAATATTCAAATTCTGGTAAGTAATGCTAATATTGCTTAAACCAACTGCAGCTCACTTTGAACCAAACGATTAACAAAACATTTAGCAGGAGGGAGCGTAAAAGCTAAAAAAAGCAATTCATGTATTTTTCTGTAGCCTGGGTGATCGCAATCCCGTGATCTGGTGGACAAAAGTTTGGACTAGAATCCGCAGCTTCTTCACTGGCAATAAGTTGTGTTCTTTGATATTAATGAAGCTGATGGGACTCATCTAGGTCGAAACAGCTGTCCACCATTCTGCTGGTGGTCACTGGAACCAACCGTTTGCAAAATCGTGAAGCAGTTTCATCTTCCTTCTAGAATCAAGTTGGGTAGAACGCAACCTGACATTTCTTGATGGACGGTCTCACTGAGGTTGATGAGTAACTTCCCTGTGAAACAGAATTCGTTTTTACTTCTGTGGGCTCTAAGATATTATTGTTGCTTGGTGTGTGAACGTGTATTGTCCCCTGCTTCTGAAACCGCTCTAACTCAATCACAAATAATTTGTTGATATGGTGGATGATTATAACTAAATCTAACTATGAGAACTCTGATCTTCGATATCTAATTAACCAGTTCTCTTAGCCGTTGAATGCACTTCTTGAGATGTCACCTTTAGGGATATCTAACTACTGATCCCACCTACGTAATTATGACTCGAAAGGAGTCAGTGATATTTTGATATGTCCATCCAAGACTTCTGGCGCAACAGCCACGTTCGTGATGGGCATCTAAGCACGGACGGCACACTTCTGGGTCTCAGTCGTTATCTTGTTAAATCTAGGAAAGCGGTCATTAAAACTCAAGAGGGAGGGGAGTGAATAGTATATGTGTAATCGAATATGACCAGATTTTGTGTTTACGGTTTTTACTCCGTATGTAACTTTGAATTATACTGAGGTAATCAACGATAGGTCTAATGGTATTCCTGTCTTATGCACTTTTGGAAGACCATAGAAACGTGAAGGACTGTTACCGAGGTAAATTTAACACAGACCAGCAGAATACACTACCAGGCTATCAAAGCGTATTGTGGCCGATAAGCTAAATCTTTGACAGAAAGTAAAAAGTTTATGCAATATAATTGAAGACACTTGAAGAAAATGACTGCAAACAGCGGTTTTCAGAGTTAGACCTTTAAAACTTCTTCATTTAATTGGACATTACGAGATGCTCATTTCACTGGTTGAGTTCGCTCATCGTAAATTGCCCATTTGAATTACTACAAAGAGAATTAGCATTAGAAACTCGTTTTCTTACTTCAGAACATCACACTAACTAACCTTAAAGTGACGATCAAAGTTGTTATTAATTACCTAAAGCTTTTTAATTTCTCGCAACGACGTGCGCTATACAGCTATGTATGAAAATTTATAACATCGTGTCATTTTCAAAACAGACTATAAGGATGTTTGCTTAGCAAAGTTCATTGGGGGTAGTTACGTTGCGCAGAAAGTATTGCTAGAAGCTGCTGTATGCCTTCCGGATTTATCTTCATTAAGGCTGACAACAGATGTAGCTGGTATGTTTATGGCGATTGCAAGGGGCCAGAGACCAGAAAGCGCGCAATGTTTGCAGTGTTTGCTGGCCTATGTCAATCCTTAATGAATAAACCCGTCTTCTGGAACTTTCTTACGCATACCAGTAGATCAGCTTGATTTTGAATGCCCACGCTCTAAACATAATTCAACGTGTTGGTAGAATTCTACATAAGTACCCACTGAAATGAATACTTTTGTGGAGAGCAGTATTTTCAGACAACTTAACAAAAGACAACATTGAAGGCAACTTTGAAGTACATTTTTGCCAAGCAGATAAACTGACGACACCGAGTTTAGTACTTAGCACCGCCTCATAGAACTGATCCTTCATGACCGTAAGAGTAAGGCGCAGCCGTTTTCAATTGTCAGGATCAGTCTTGCTGGTGGTAAGTTGTACAGGTTAAACTGTTCACGATCAGACAGGCTAAACTATATTGATGGACCGCCTAAGACACGGTCACAGTGTGTTCATCGAACAGCAATCTGATAATTTTAAGAAAATACCCATGGAATCATAGAAGACAACAGTGTCAAACGACTGTTTTCGACACTTCTTCATCAGAACATTACAGTAATATACATTCGACAGAATTAAATGAATACTGAGAAGACCATCATTGGTCCGTAGAGTATGGTGATAACTTCTGAAAAATCCGGCCAAACCATTGGAACAGTCAGTAGTGTTTGGGATAAGAGGTTTAGAGGTCCACTCACAGTTTAGTTACAGAGGTTTCCGTTGACATCATTGATGAGACCTTTCACCACAATGACTGCAGTGCTTCTACCATCTTCTTTTGAGAACAAATAACTGAACTGCATTGTTGAATAGCAATCGATTCCGCAGTGGCTAGCATTCGATGTCTGACTATCTTGGCATGGACGGCCAAAAGTTTGTAAACTATAGAAAAAGGTTTGCTTTTGGTCAACGTGATGGTCCGTATCCTTGATAAATTATTGGAAACAATTGTTCGTCACTGCTGTCTTCTATGGCGATATGATATATTCTTTCGTTCTAAATTAGACATTTGCACAGCGGTTACTCCATAGTGAACTCATCTGTACTTCTCCCTCCATTGGCAGGAGATACGATTTAGTCAACCAATGATTTAGCAAAAGGAAATTTTAAGAGAGTGCCAGTTAAATGAGTGTTGTGACCTTGTTCGTTGCGTCTGATAAAATCCCAACACAAAGGTCTGATTAAAAAGTGTGGAAAACAATCTTTCGTCACTGTTATCATCTATGATTCCATGGGTATTTTCCTGAGATTATCAGATTGCTGTTCAATGAACACACTGTGACCATGTCGCTGCTGGCCCATCAATATCGTTCAGCCCATCTGATCGTGAGTAGCTCAACTGGTACAACTTACCACCTGCAAAATTGATCGTGCCAAAGTTAAAAAAACTACAGTCTTCAATTTAAAAAGGATACAAGCATTCTTCCAATTGATTTGAATATAGTCACGATTATTTATTTTGGCATGAGAGTAGTATTCACCATACATACGTGGATGAACATAGGTATGATGTTTTCGAATTATTAACTTGCAGACGGTAAAACAAAAAAGTTTGTGGAACCAAACATTTAGAAAAGGCAGCCGTTACTGTATTATGGAATCAGAACTCTTTATCTTACAACAGCTTGGATGGTGTCAGTTGTGTGTTTATGCACAGAATTTATTCGTAAATGCCACATTGTTAGATCATTACCAATCAAATATAAATAAGGAAATGTAGTTTCTAATAAACATTTCAACAAATTATCTCAGTTCGGGTTTCATCGTATACTGCCCGTCACTAGATTAGATGGGTGAATAAGAAACCATAAGAAAAATAATACGAGAGTAGGCAACTATTCATCTGAAAGTACATTAGATTGAGCTGACACTTTGGGCTTGTGGAACGGGGATATTTTCTAGCACACGCTGAAACGGACATGAAAATGTCAATCTCTGTCTGCGTTTATTAGGCGCGCGAATTTGTTATGATTAGATAACTGTAACTGTTTGTCACATTTTGTTAACAAACATTTTCTTCAGCCATGGAATAGACGGACAGATTGCATTTTGTGGGAGTTTACAGTAAACGATGTATAGAGAATAAAGCTTTCATAAATTCGTCATCATAGTTTTACTTGTTATGGTAAAAAGGTGTTTGCAACGTAATTTGGGTTGGCAAACGCGTGATGGATGTTGAGAAAATTTCCCAGCATCTTTTTTGACAGATTAACTAAGAAGCGCCCTTCTTAATTCGCGTGATCAGCATTTCCCATTAGTTTCGCAGAGATTCCAACTATTCAAGACATATTTACTTGGATGTCCGGTCACAGAGTGTTTGCTTTGTTTACATTTAATAAATACAATGAAATCCTAAGTTCCGTTGTTGATATGGGTGATCATCCCATCTGCTAAAGTGCAAAGTTGCTTAATTACAGAATGATAGTTGATGACCAACTCGCTGAAAAAACGATATAATGCTTGCGAAAAAATGTAGGTTTTTCATGGGATTAAGACTCAAATTCACAGGTGCACCTTTACGCAAAAATGTAGTTGTAGGCGGTTTTTGAGTGAAAAACCTACTGGATTGTTTTCCAAACCGTCAAAGAAATTATGCAGAGTTTTATTCGCAAAAGAATTGCACATACGAAGTGCATACTTCGGAATACATTTTTATGTCAACCGGACAACTGATATGACAAACGCATAACTATCATGTTATAAACAACAGGGCACGACAGCGTACTTAGCTATACTTGCTTTTATCTTCAGTTATTTCAGGATACTTTGCTCTTAATAGATGTAGTTCTGAGAAATTGAGAAAAACTATATTAAATCTTGAGTTTTGAAAATCCGAGCCATACAATTTCCATCAATTGTTACGACTAGCATTTTAGTTGTTAACTGCAAAAGAGTCAAATAACAGTTTGAGGTATTCACTTTAAACCTGGATGAAGCATTCTAAAATTCCTCGTAAACAGCCGCTGCACAAAGTTTAAGAAAGTGAGCCGCTATCAAAGAACTAACCTGGGGGAAAATGCACGTTATTTGGCGTTTTGCCACTAGCGTGTTTCTCAGCAAAACTAGTATTACTTCGGTTGTTTAGAGAAATAGAAGTGATATGCTGGTAGTAACGTGAGTGGTTCTCTTATAACCATAAATATAGTAAGTAAGTTTGTTTTCCACTTTGCTCAGAAGGACCGCCAGCGATTGCTCTGTCTTAAAATCAGAAGTCCCACGATAAAATTTTTCTTCATAACTCCATTGTCCATATAGATAAACAACCAACATGTACAATCTCTACAATTTCGTACTGTCCCCAGTAAATGCTTATTTTGATTGTCCTAATATATGCTGTAGGTTGCTGTTGGATTGATTTCATAAGGGTTCTTGGCGCACAGTAAACGACACTGAAGAAAAAAATTGGGTCATCTCAATGGTTTGTGTTAATCACAAGATCGGTTTCACGACTGCCTAAAATACAACGGGCAAAACCGACATTTAGGGGGCTACCCGACATGCAAACTTCAAAGTATTTTGTAACGGCCAAACAATTGCCAGGGAATGTAGAAACGGTACACTAACGCGTTTGCTTATATAGACTTTGTAACACATTCTGTTTCACAAAAACCTTAAACTTTGCTAATTTTACCGATGGTTGCAACATGTTTTATAAACTTGCCACTATTTAAACGTACTGAGTATAATGTTCACCCCGATATAGCCTATTCAACAATTCATTTTCAACTAAAAGGGATTCTTTCGTGATACCCGTTAAAATTGCTGTTCAACTTTAAAGGAGATCTCTACAACGAGTTTGATGGGAGTACCGTAAGGTCCGCTGTCACTAGATATGTCTATGTGTAAACTGAATTATAAAAAGTGGCTCGCCTTAACAGAAAACTTTAATTTCTGCAACCAATGAGTTTTAACACTTTTTTCTTGGAAACTAAAAACATTCCGTTATAGCATCACCATGTCATTTTAACCAGGGTGATCTCTTTACTTGCCTCAAGTTAGAAAACTCAGCCAAACCTACCTTTAATTTTCTAGACGTTAAATCGTGGTCATATGCGGATGCTTATCTACAAAGAAATATATAAGGTAAAACGATTTGGACTAAGTACACTTGATGCAACCGTTTTGCACTACTCAGGGTGAAACAAATCTCACAAGTGTTTTCATTGGCAGAACTCAGGGAGAATCATTGAAAGACGTTGATGAAATCAAGCTTACGATAAATGCAAGAAAACCCCATTGGATTGTAACTTCAGAGGAACGGTCAGATGTGATACTGGAAACCAGGTGCGGCGGTATACTAATACGAAAAAACATCCGTCTTCATGATTCTTTCGTTTGAAGACGAGACCGCATAAGATTTACTCAGTGGCCAACGAAACAAAACGACTATTCAGAAATTTCCCCGCTGCACATTTATATACAAGTTCAACTTCCTTTCAAGCTATTTCCATTCAGTCTAGATGAAGATCTCAGTTTACTTTTAAAGCGTACTTGCTTACTATATTAAATGTTGCTGCATTGTATAATCAATTGAACCAACGACCCCAAATACACGAAGGAAAATAAATCAGCCCGACTGATGAAGGAATCAGTAAAGTTAAAAAACAGTACAATCACTCTTAATGCCGTTGTGATGAATTACCAAACTGACACGATTCGATCGTTCAGTGTGGTCTGTTGTGCACCTGGGAGCCAATAAAAATCGATCCATCAGTAATAGTTGGTAAAAGTTGAAAAGATTGCAATCAATTTTTGTAGTCGAGCGTTGTATATTCATAAAAAATTCGTCAAATTGCTGAACCTAGCGTGGCGTCAAACTAGCACATCATCATTGGAGGCATCTCACGCGACAGACCTGTCTCATCTATCCGATTGCGGCAATCTGCATTTGGTCCTATAGTTAATTTTTATAGTTGTGCGACGACAGTGAACCACCGGCACCTTCAGTGACGTTTTGCGGATTGTTGTTATTCCTTATTTATTTTGTGTTACACTGATGGGTGAAGTCCCAAGAATCCACCTTATAATACCGAAGTACTACAAACCGAATTGAGGCTTTTTGGTGATCGATATCTGTTTCTGACTGTTTATTATCAGTTATAATTAGCATAAACTGATTCCAACAAAATGTTAGCTAGAACCGTAACTCAGTTGAGTAAACTAAAAATTTAGTAAAATGTGGTCAATCCTGAATCAACGTCAGTTCTTTCAAAGTTCCAATTTATTCCACGAACTGAAACTCAGCAACATAATTACCACAACTGGCTCCTTATTAAGCTTGGCGTTCTATATGGTCAGGCCTCAAAATATTGATTGTGGCAACTTGTGACTTTCTTTCCGATCAATAAGACTCAAACAATTGTTTAAAAATCCCCATATCAGGCTCAGTTATAAACAAGTGGCAGAAAAAGTAGCACCGTTCAGTTTGCTCCTATCTGTCGAGTATATGGTGTGGCTTTGTTAACAAACGTAAACGCGGAGTAAGTTTGCCAAATGAAACACACGTATTTTAGGCCAAAAAGAACATTAAATAGACTGTAAAATACAAACTAAAAGTTTTACTGGCACTGGTAGAAGTAACAGTGAAACGGGTTGATCACTTTCCGAATCACGTCGGTGCTTTCATTTGATAAGATCGATGCAGCAAGCAACTACCTGAAGTAGTGATAACAAATGTGGTCACGTGTTCACACACTTTAATCTTTAACGGTTGGGAAGGATTTGGAAAAATCTTCCAATCATGCCTTATTATTTGGTTTATTTTATAAATAAATTTACTCTTTTGTACATTCTTCGAAGCTGTTGGTAACCGTTCACCAGTTGTTTTATCAATTCACGTCCATAAGAAATTGCGCAGTCCAGCGGTAATAAACAAACTTGGCAAAAGGTGACAATGTTTTCTGTGAGTGGCCAAAATATCCTTTAACTTGGATGGATATATACTGTTTCAAGCCACTAGTGCACAATAGTCGCGCATGTGACGTAGCTCATCGCCGCACGGTTGACTCCACATTTTGTTTTCCGTTGTTCTGTGCAGCATGGCTTTGGCTAAGGATTGTGTTTATTTTTTAACATGATCTTTCTCTCCGGCAAAGATTGCATTCCTGTTAATCTATGTCACACGTGTCTGGCTCGCGCTCAAAGAAAGTGGCTAACGTCAGAGCGTCCGGCCTACAAGAACTCCCAGTAGTTACATGAAAAACTTCATGCAAAGTAATGTTCAAAGAAGAGATAACTGGATGGGTCAAAAATGAGCTCGTAAAGCAAAGAATGTACTTCAGCTCGTATCTCAGTTTTCCTGACCACCGCTGACTTGTTTAAGCGTATATGAATTGACGTGTTTGTGAGTGAAAGGGAAATAGAGAAACGTTTACATATCGTCACCATCAAAATTAAGATTCAGTAAACTGTGCGTGTTTTTCCAACAAAGTAAACTATATATATCCAAGAAGAAAGCGTGTGACTAAAACATACATAAAGCCCGTTTTAACTTTTTTTTATCATTGCGTACAGGACCGTGGACCTATCAGTAAGAACCTCTGATATCATTCCAAATGCTCTTCTGATTATCAATATTTTGAGTGTCAATCTTCCAAAAGTTTTCCCAGGACATGGTCATTTATAATTGTAAACCATTCCAAAACGGTCAATCTTGAAAATGACATCAGGTTAGAAACCACATTCTCGGTAACTGGAGAGGTTTACGGTCATTCAGTCAAAAATATAAACGACTTATTAAGCTGATAGACAAACTCGTATATTTTCAGATACACTGACCGAAATGTGCTAATTCTCTTATTCATCCACATTATTATCTGCAACATCTGCTCATCACACTGACGACTAATTGGTCAGACGTATTCGCTCATAACGCAAGGGATTGCTGGCTTGAACTGCATCTAGACCGCCCCTGTGAGTAGAACCGGTCTCAGAGATACAGAGTAAGAAGTAACTATCAAGATCAGGAGTTCATTATCGTGTAGCCCTGACATAACAAGAAAGGGTAACCTAAACTGCACGCTCCTGTGCACGCGGTCAGTTCAAAGATGCCTATATATCAACTCAAACTAACAATATGTGAACAAGTTACACACCGAATATTAAAACGTATGCTTAGTTGCATTCCGGTTTCAACTGTTGATTTCTGACCCAGCGCCTCAACGGTACCTGACTGCCTGAGTACATCAGAATGTTTCAATATAACCACTACCGGTTCAAGCAACCTAACGCGTCAAAATATATTGTATCACAATATCACATACGTTCACCCAACACATGTTAAATACGCTACACATAGAATTTTGAAACGTGTGATGTAGAGCCCTTAAATAACAAAATCCTTCTTCTGAGTTTGTTTGTGTTTTCATCAAAAGATAAGCTTGGAAAATCTCAAAAAACTCTTTAGAAAGTATGAACAGATTTCCGCAGACCTGCATCAATAGCACTTTTGAAAATAAACGAAAATAACCTAATTCGCATGCGAACATTATTCTCCAAAAAGTGTTTGTTAACTATGAAAGGGTAGTTTTGAAGTGAGTTCGGTTTTTTGTGTCTTTCCTATGACAAGTAAATTCGACGAAATGAAATTACGAAATTGGTTTTCACAAGATTGTCACATAAATGTTAAACAGTCATTACGACTAGAATTCAGAGTACTTAAATAAACCTTACTTTTATGACAGTCTTTTGCAGCGTCCACAAGAAAGGCAATTGATATAAAGAGGGCGAAAATTTCCTCTGTTGACCTGAAACATCAAAATTTGAAGGTGCTTAAAATGTATGATCAAAAATTGTGTAAATTGAGTTAGACGTTTATATTTTGAGGGAATTTATTTTGTATCAGAAACGTTTTCCTACTTCTGGTAGCAAAATGACATGTTCTTAGTGAGATTTGGCTGGCCGCACATTTAATAACTAACCAGATGTCATAACGAACTAGTGGTGTGAACATATGACTATCCAAGTTCTGTGAATCAGAAGCCTGCTCATACAAAGTGAACCTGTTAGAACAAAATGAGCACGAAAATTATTAGCGTGACAACCTAGTATTTGGGCCAACATTGCAATGTATTACGTTTTGGAATTTCAGTTCTGACATTCCCGTTTTGATATTTCTTGTTGATTTTCGTTGATATTATTTAGAACATAAATAGTAACTAGTTTGCTTACGCTCAATGTATTGCGTTCTGTTCGGCTTTCTCAAGTGTTATGCAGTAATACACTATCTTAGATGCTCCATTTACAAATAACTAGACACTATTTTCCACATTTTAATTTCCATTGGCTACAAGCCAAAGCTTTCAGTTAGTATTGGTAAGAGATCAGCACAACCGCCACAAAAATAAAATAGTGCTGTTCGAAACTGCATAGTTTGAGTAAAAAATTAATGACCCTACTTTCAGCTGCTAACCTTGTAGACCAACGCATCCAGCGGCTCAGCCCAGTCAACGAATAAATCATTAACAGCAAACTGTTGAATAGGCCGACGCAACCGTACATTGCGAAGAAATCAACTCCGTACGAAGATGTGATTGTATAAATAACTGAAATTTGTGAGCAAAATAAAGAAATTTGTTGTTGGCAACTCGTCAGTTTTCAAATAAACAACCAGCAGTAAACCAACATCCTGAACGGAACATGGTTTTACACAAGTGTTTGAAAACCAGCACTTTACTCTAGGAGAAGTGATAAAACTTTCATGGATAATTACAATGAATGGTAAGGATAAAAACGGTTTCAACATAGGCTTTAGTCCCTGGCTGTTTGTTGAAATCGACAGGGGAATTATTAAAAACAAACAGAGTATCATTGTGTGAGGTTCACTTGGAAATGTATATCCCACAAGCAACTTAAGCATGGGCACCCTGAAGTAATTCAATCAATAATCTCTACCCTAACAGCCGAACTCCTTGTAATGCTAGCAATCTGAAGTAGGTTGCGTCAACTTGCAGTAACTGCTTGATAATAAGATACACGTCAGTTCTATTAAATTTCCAGGATTAAGCGGCATACCTGGACCACTAGCAGACCGGCTAATGGGCTCAGTTTGTAACACGAAGGTTTGCCAGTCTGATAAGCCATAGCAGAAAAAATCAGTTGCATATTGATGTAAACTCCATTATTTGCACTGGTAACCTTAGCTAAAACGTGTTATCAATGCAATGAGGACTGAATGCGTCTACATTAATAGCGTATCAACTTAAACATCTTTTGAAACTTATTTCTGGATGATATTCCCACCATTATTGTTCTACGTGCGAACGGAAACCGGGTTTGCATGGATAAGATTCTTTGTACGAGTGCTAAACCACCCTTTCAGCCATTCGAGCCTCTAATAGTCATCAGTGGTTGTTCACTGATGAAGAATTCTATAAATATCAAAAGACTTTCTGGTTCTAGAACAAAACGGCGAAAAGTCTACAATACGTCAGTTTGTGATCTGTACCTCAGTTAATGGAAGTGCACGGGCATCGCCGGCCGAATGAGAAGCTTCATACCCTGACAAAACGTTCGCCAGGTAACGCAATTATTCACTGTGGCTGATGGCAGTTGGGAGAAATCGCAAGGTGTTCACGCGGGGCACAAACGTTTGAGCTCTCCTGCTTGATACGGTTGATAAGTGCTATTTACATGGTTGAGGAGGTCGTGATTTTTTGCACTGCAGGGTAGAAACACGTTTTGACGTGAGAGTGACTCGTAGCTGTAAAACTGCTAGCTTCAATCTTCATGATAACTAGTTGTCTTTCTCCTTTCCCTTCTTTACGAGTATTCTCATCTGTCACTTTAATAATCTAGGAGGAATTACCAGAAGTAGGAGCAGCCAAGAACAACGTATCCAGAAGCTGAAAATAGCGGCGACGATGAGGCTTCCGACCTGCCTTCAAATTTATGCTATAATAGTTGAACGCCATTTTACTTCCTCGTCTATGACGCAGTACTCATTGGATGAACGTTGCTTCCAGATATCTCGCTCAGACTATGTATTTGTTTGTTCACTTATAGTTATTTGATATTTTCTGACTCTATATTGCAAATGTACAATTCACTTGTTTGGGCTGGATTTCTGCATTGCAGTGTTTGCTACGAACTGTGACCATTTTATCCCACTATACAATTCATCATTGGTATAATCATTCGTGTGAACAACCCCAGCTGTATGGCCCAATTTATGTTCAAACTGTTTATTGGATTTTATCAGTCACGTGATACAAGTACTTTCTGATTGTTTTCCATACCTTGGAACTGATTTATGCATAAATGAAGTCTAAAACTTCAAGCAACATTTATTGGTGGCCATGACGAGCAATCCATGTTTTTCAACCTGATCCGGAAATAGTGATTAGATTTGATTATGTCTATTCAGCTTCTTTTTCTCTCAACCTAAACGATGATTTTACTACTCGTGGATAATTCCGATCCAGTTGTTAAACCTCTGGACTTCGGCCGAATTTGTGCCAAGGTTAGAAAAAGCATGTGCAGACATGGCAAGAGTTCAACCAGCTGCCGTGCAGGTTCTTGCTGAAAGCTCAGACATGTCACATTTAACTCAGTTATAGACTTAAAACGATATTCATATGTTTTTGAGTGTAGAAACTGTCAACATGAACTGATGTAAAATCCCGTCCGGGAGCCAACCTGCTCGATCATTTAGTAGAGTGTGAGATGGGTGGATATGCGAGTAGGAATATTTTTCTCTGGATCATTTGATGCAGTACTTGTATTTGATCGTACCGTTTCTACTGCAAATTTGACTCCGGTGCGAACTCTGCAGCGGGGTCTGTTCTAAAAACAACTTTTATGTTATTCATCCGGGCAAACGTAAACAAGTGGCATATCATTCGCAAAAATTCAATGAAACCGGTGCTAAACCACACTGATTCAAAAGCGATATTGAAACAGAAAATAAACAACTAAGGATTTCGTCGTACTAATTTCACGCAACCACATCTTTTAAACGATTTATAAAACGTGACAACTGATTCAAATACACCGAGTGCGTACGAAAGGGTAACCTATAGCTACCACTCAACACTTCAACTAGAAGTACTTTCAAGTGGCAACCATCACGAAACCAGTCGGGTCGTTTGACGAATCTTATCAACAATTGTGCTTTAATAACTACTAACTGATACAGGCTTTTGCGACGTCTTGGGATCCTGAACATTACACACATGTACTGATGTCACTTGTTTCGATTTATGGACTCCATGGGGCATGCGAAACAAGGAAGTACTTTTCTGGGAAGTTAGTTGAAGGTTCTAATGGAACTAAATGCCTAATAAGACCGAAATGAATTTTGAGCTGAAAGTGAGGGTAAGGGGTGATTTTCTAAAAACGCGCGTCTTTCTCAGCGAAAAACATATGGTTGCATACAGTACATACGTGATAAATGTTTAACTAGCTTTGTTACCTACAAAACAATACAAAATTAACTGTTCCGTTGACTAAACTTCAGCTCAGTTTGCAGTGTTTACACCTCACAAAGTTATTAACTATCACACAAAAAGCTGAACAGATCTGGCACAGTTTTGTGAGAATGGTTGAAAAAAATTGAGCTTCGCAAATTGGCGGTGCAAATATTTATCTGGAAGTATAATTAACTTATGGCTGCTGTGATTTTGGAGCGGAAATATCGGGGTATCACTGAGCTTGACTGAAAACCTTCAGTGTTTAAAACGCCGCTTGGCAGATAGGAGGGAAATAATGGTTTTAACTTGGTGAAGAAGCCATGATGACCAGCACTATTGAATAACTGATATGTCTAGCATTGAGAGATTCACGTAGCAATAACATCAACTCCACGCGATTATGGTTACACCTTAAGTAGTTATCATGCAGCTGTGACTGACTTGAAGCCAATGGAATTAGAAACAACATGCTGAACTGAAAATCACCACGGCTGGAATTTCATCTCATGTTCGGACAGAGATGTGCACTGCTGAAATACTTCAATAAAGGCTGACCTAAAGTCAGTTGCTTCTGTTTATAGTGATCCGGGAATGCAGTCCAACAAAATAACGCTGGCTGCTGTCACATGAAAGTGAGGTTTGAATTATTCAAAAAACTTCAGCAATCCTCTTTCAATACTACAAAGTAAGCAATATAATACATCGATTCTTCGCAATGAAACGAGTTTATTACACATACTACTGAGTCCCTCCACTTTGTGTGACTATAATGGAGCGACACCCGTCTAACTCGGCACCGATTACGGACACTTCGATCATTGTCATGTGAACTCAGTCAGTCACGTGGCGTGAACTGAACGGTTTAAGCAGCTGGGGTATATTGTATGCATCAGAACAACGTGTTAAAACATGCACTGTATGGATTAGAAAGGTCTATAGAGATTAAGAAAAGATTATTGTTAGATGTAATTATTTTGCATAAGATCACAGAACTATACTAAATCGAAACGGGGTTATTCCGCGAAGACATTGATCACATGCTAACGCAAGTAGGCATGTTGACAGACAAAACTGTGAACAGTTTGCCACGAGGTAATCGGAATGATTTGAATGTTACCAATCCACAAAGTAAATGTTTGGCAGTTCAATGTTTCCACATTAATATTTGCACGGTGAAATTAACTAAACCATCCGGCGGATGTGAGCTTTAGATTAACGATTATTTGGTTGCTCCAAAGAATATACCGAACACACACTTTTCTCCTGGATTGGATTCGTTGGAAAAAATTGAATGGGAAAACATTTTACGAAACGTTTTGGGGTTCTGTTTAGTAATTTATTAAGTACTACTCGAGATTTCATATCTTAGTTTTGTTTCCACTTGCTCTTTGGTGTAGGATCACTGCGGTTATCATGTTCAATCAACAACTATCCAGTAGGTGAAAATTTCACGGAATCCCTTAAATTTGGTTGAGACTCTTAAGTTCACAACTTTGCATCTTGAACTGTTGTATCGTTCCTCATACTCCTGACTCTTTTTTACAAAGTTGAGCGCCATAGATACTTTGTCTGCAAAAATATCACATGCATATCAATAACGCTGTATTTGGCGTACTTCCTTCCGTCTTTATGGCCGAGCAGCAACAATAACACGTTGTCACCCTATATGAGCGTATTAAATAGAAAAGTAGAATGAACATGGTAGAAGTTTGCTGAGCCAATATATCCACCAGATAAAGCAAGTGACTACGAACTTAAATTATCAAAAATCATAAGCCAAGTCAGAAGAACTGATAGTTTTATTAAGTTAATTTGTATTGAATCATTAGTTTTTAGTGAAGCGGTCACTCTCAGAGCTAGCTTGTATTTAATGACACCATTTGGGTGATTTTGCACATGCTACTGAGATTGCAGCTAAAAGTAATATCATTTACTGGGGCAGCTCATCAACCAGCGATATTTAAAGAACCCGAAATTAGAGAGAAAACGATTAAAACTCACGCTGAGAAAGTCGGTTTGAATGTGTTTGGCAGTCGCTACTTGATGAGTCAGTATACAAAATTAATTAGTCATTGTGTGTTCAGTCGATGACAAACAAACAAAAATTAGTGTCACACAGTTTTCACAGTTGTTGCCAAATTAATTAGGGTGTTGTTTGGTTTCATCCAAACTAATAGTCTACGAGTAAACCATGTGTCTGTCCGTATTCACTTCGTCTCAACTACTGTTCTGAATAACGCTTACTGCTTATGAGCTGATCAGTTTGCTACTCTGTTACAGTGGTTGCTCAACAATAGAACATATTTTAATTCAGACGTTTTTGGTTCTAGTGAAACCGTTACAACAACAGAAAGTATGGAACCGTACCGCAGACCATGGAGCATATTGCTTCAATGTAAACTGGCAACAGTAAAACAGCAATCTGGCGACCTGTCATGAAAGATACACCGTTTAACATATTCCACAACTATAAGCTTACAAGCCCCACTGAAGCGATGGTTTTATAAACACAGCTCGTCTTCAAACAGAATTATGCCAGGTATTACAGATCATTTCTTTTTCAACCCAATAGATGTAACCTAATCAATTTACCTTAAAAGTGTGTAGCTACTCTGAAAGTTAGGTAAAAGAAAAATCAGTTTCGTTACTGAGCCACAACTATTAACGCTCTAAAAAGCAAACAAGTTAACTGGTGATACCAAAAAGTTGAAGACAATACGCAATGAGTTATTCGAAAAATTGGCCAATTCTGGCAGAACACACTGAACAGGCTCTTTGCAAGCCTCCAAAAATCCGGACATATGCCAGAGAATTACTACTACAGATTGGAAAGCAGTAAAATAAATGGCAACATCTTATGTAGACCTCATATGGAGTTGATAATTTTCTAGTGTGTTGGTTCATTTCATTCATACTATTATTTCCTAGCAACATGAGGCATACGTCATTCCGATAACGGCAAATCGCGTTACATAATAAATAGTACACATATTAAACCCTGAACAGAAATCAACGTCTGCCGAAAAATACACAGGCACACTTGCTGGGTAATATAATGACAATCATAGAAGTTATATCCTATTTGGTTACTCACTATTTGGCCAATTAAGATACAACTACTTTCGAGAGTTAGCAGAGCAATATAAAGCGTCCTATTTATTCCAGAATCCATACATGTTTAAAGGTTTTGACGTACACAGCAAATACAGTTAGCTAATCTCGATTAGACCAAAATATGAAGAAGAAAGTGTGATTCGGTTGTTGACTAAACATTACATCTTCTAGGTTGGTATGCCGTCGATCTTCTCTCTACCAAACAAATAGTCCAGACGATCTTGTTATTGCCATTAGCTTCATCTGAAATAAACCGATAACATTTGTTTCCTTATAATTTACTTTGTAAAGTTTCCGAAAAAGCCAACTGACTGTTGGAAACCTTTTCTGTGGTGACTTTAATTCGTTTAAAGAGAATATCTAGTCTTGGTGGAAGGAGTGAGATTCTTCAAAGTTGACGAGACGGTTGGTCGTGACAGAGTGGGAAACAACTGCCGATGAACAAACCTGATCAATACTGGACAAGCTAATCGCAACAGTTCTTCAAAATTTATAGATAGTTCCTTCCCATGCGATCAAGTTCGATATATGTAATCATTGGAGTTAACAATCCAATCAATTGAGGGTAGAAGCCTAAGTTCCTATATCAACCCAAACGTGGCAGAATTATTAGGTACTGGCGAGTGGTAAACAAAAGTTACCACATCAAACTACTATCACCAAAGTCGACATAATCAGCCACACTCTGCAATTCACATCTTCAGCCCATTTGATGCTTCAGCGGACATGCATTTTTCGACATCGGTATGCTTGACAAGCGCTACGCAAGACACATTTGCTATTTTTCGTCATCTGCAATCGTCATCTGATAGATTTTGCTCAGTCTACTGACGACATTGTTGACTGGTTCAGCTATTCACCAATCAACAGCACATACCGTGCCTGATATTAACCAACCGATCATAATTGTGCGTTCATAAAGTGCACGTAAACGAAGACCGAAACGGATTTTTCGGTGATTATCACCAAGCTTTTGACTGTTTTAAAGTGCCGTGATGGATGCAGTGGACTGTCTATGATTTATAACCCAAACGAAGATTGAAATCAAGCTGTATTATTTGGTTACACTGTGGAGTGAGTAGCCACATCCTTCTGTATAACTTCTGAGCATGGCTTCGTAACGGATAGATAACCGTCGATTTTATGGGGCAGAAATGTCCGTTCCTGGTGACTACTCTTCATGGTTGTGAAACCAAACGCGCCGTGCTAACAAGGAATCCGAACGAAAATCTGCTTGTTCTCTACATACCTTTGCATAATTACTCATTGTGTGGTATACGTGCAGTGAAATATTTGGGTTGCATAACGAGGCGTTTGCTCAAACTGATCAAAAAATATTACCCGGCGTTACCTGCTAGACACATCTCAGTTTTTGAACGCGAGGCCGATTCTGACCACAGAGTTCACCTTACCCAGGATTATCATACCGTCTACCATATTTCAGTCAATCACCCCGCACTGGTCATACAACAGATGCTGACCCCTGTTGAACAGGTTGTCATTTCAGTATAGAATCCGGTGTCTTGCTTACATAATGCATTTGCGTGAACCTCGCGGTCGAAGTGATCAAAAGTTACATTAGCAACTAATATTCCACGCTGAAATTCCAACTTTAACTCGGTCACAAGTTTGTGTG
The DNA here is from genome assembly GCA_014338405.1 of Paragonimus skrjabini miyazakii. Lineage (NCBI taxonomy): Eukaryota > Metazoa > Platyhelminthes > Trematoda > Plagiorchiida > Troglotrematidae > Paragonimus > Paragonimus skrjabini miyazakii. Next base: position 84,411 of record JTDE01001967.1, read on the forward strand.
AATAGTGAGATCACTCACTAGTGATATTGTAGACAATCCGTTCAAGCTGTTACACATCGGAGTTTTACAGTTCTTTACATCTTTACGTGACCAAACGGCAGTCAACGGAGAATGAGTGAATTCTATGTATTCAGATTATTTTAACTTGAAAAGTACCCATATCAAATAACAACCTTTGTATAGAGATAAACCCTTTGACTGGCCCAATTTGTGAGGAAACACTGGACTCGATTTATGTTACTGTTGAAGCTCACCATCATGCCTAGTGTGCTCTTACTTACATTAAGGTTAGCACGCTAATCTTACAATTCCTAGAGTCAAAGTTCAAATTTCGGTTTGAATGAGGATATACGATATCCGTGATCGCTAATAAAGGCGCAAATCAACTCTAGTGCTTTCATCCTAGGTAAATTTGCGATAGAGTATGTCTGAGTGCAAAGACTGCGATCAAATATTTTTGTTCAGTTTGACGCGTTCAACTAAACTGCTTTCCGTTTTCACTGTTTTGAATTACGTGATCGCTTTATCCTTAGTATTTTTTTCTTTACTGATGGATGCTAGGACTTTCATTTGCACATAAACTAACCATCAGTCAAAACTGATTATACAACTCGCGTTTCAATTGACTTTCTAGTCAACCCCCTTCGAAAAGAAGCACCGGACTCGACTTTCGCTCTCATTGGAGCTCGTCAGTAGTGCACATCCTTGCAAAGGCCCGGAATAGAGCTCAAATAACGATTTCATGAGACAACTCTGTTGACCGGTGCGCCAGTGACTTCACATTTGGCAAGACTGAATTATCGTTTACAATCACTCATCCGCAAGTTGCTTGAATGATGCTGAGATTGCCCGATCACCTCGTGAAGGGATACACTAAATTTTCGATCAAATCCAGTCGGTGACAAAGTGACCAGGACTTTACTCCAAGCTGAAATCAAAGAAATCATTAATTTGTTTGGCGGTATTTTGATTACTGATGCGTAGTAGGTGATTTTCGGTTCCATATAATTTGACAGTATCTCGAAGTCATCTCGGATTGTTGAGGAAAACGCTCTTCACTAATTAAAAGTTTCGAAGTTCAGTGACATTTCTTTACGAATAATATTGTTCGTTTGAACAAGATACCTTTACCGCCTGTCAGAAGCACAAACACATTAGGCAGTAACAATGATATTCTCCGGGATTTTTTCATCAATCGCTTTCTAGTACAATGTTGAATGCGGTTGCTCAAGTCAAGTTCATTTAATTTCCTACCTCTTGGTCACACGTGTGTTTGTTTTATTTCTGCACGTACGTGCGCAGATCGATGACAACCGTTTCAGGTTGGTAAGCATGTGAAAAATCGGGAGACTTTCAGATAATCCACGGATTCTTAGTGAACGATGAGAAACAATTTTCCATTGAAAATTGTAGTGGTCATCTTTCATTGTCAACGACTGGCCAACAGCCCGCTTCTGCAATGCGTATTCCGTGTGTTGTTTTCAGGACATTACATCTTCAGTACTTTGATGGCTGATTGCATGGGTGCTAGTGGAGTCCGTGTGTAAGAAAATATTGTTATCTAATCGATGTGGATATTTTATTCCAGTTAGCACTGTTGTGGTTAATGTTCACAGCATCGAATTTTCCCACATAACGAAAGATGGCGAACCAATTATTTCCTCGCATATAAGTGTAATGGATGTTTGTAATCCTTTCGCACAACCTGATCATTTGCGGATGTGATTACATTATAACCAAAATTAACAGTTACTAACACTAGCATGAACGCCGCTCACAAGTAAACTTACGGTGAGCAAACCTTGATGATTAACTGGCTTTGAGTGCATACAACAGGCTTTTGACCGCTGTTCAATGAAGCTTTACAATACAGTAGTATTTCCGTATAGCAGTTACTCAGTAAGTAATATCTCAACAACGTTGCGATCTGTGATTATTAAATGCTTTATAAGAGAAGGCTCGAAGTTTCACTTTTATTGAGTGTCACCCTCTAATAGCAGGCCAATTTTTCTTTTAACCTCTATGATGTATGCAATGTATGAAATGATGCATGCATTTTCAAATTTGCCAATTTACCGATAGAAGGATTCCAACAGCTGCAAGAAAAGATCTAGGTGCAATGGTTGCAAGACGACTCATGGGTTTAGTTTGTGTCAGGGATAAACTGTAAGTGCATTTCAACACGCATCAATCGTCTAGCCAAACATGCTCAGCAAAATACTACCTTCGAAACAAAGTTTGATGATGGCAGTTTTCTAGAACGATCCCATAAATGAAATAATTTTTGTGGTCGGCTCGTTTCGTTTTCTAATGCCTGTTCCCGAAAACGTGACACCAAGGTTCTCGAGACATAACGCCTGTTTCAATGTTAGTTTCTTTTGGAATCATGCAGTTAACGTCCTGTTAGACGGCGGATTAGTTTATGATCTTTTATGTACAACAGGATCAAGACTTCTTGAGGTTGACTACTGTCCTGATCTCACTGGTTTGCGGTACAAATAATCGTTAGTTGAAGTGGGTCCAGTTTATAGAAAAAAGCATGCTAATCATTTCTGTTCCCTCTTGGAAGCAGATGAACAAATGTGCGTAAAGTTATACATCTAGATTACCCTGCAAATGTACGTATGATTTCAGTGAATTAGGATCACATCATGGATATAATGTAAACATAATTTAACTCCATCTAAAACTGGACACATTATTAAAGAACGTACTATTCAGCCAATAAAAGTTTGACGTTTCGGTGACATTCTTTTCCACATAATTCACACTATTGAAAGGGATACCTTTGATGCTTGTCCAAAACACGAAGCTATAAGTCTATCGGCAGACATTCAGCTGGATTTTCTTCCGCTGGCCATTTTCGCGTACAATGTCAAATGTGTTGACTTTAATCAAATTCACTCAGTGAACGCGGACATTGCGCATATGGTGTCTAAATAATTTTCCATCCAAAATTAGATGGTTACCTTGCTTATTTTTAGATCGAAATGTATCAACTGAGACAATTAAGTGGAGCATCTTGAGGTTTGTTTCTGTTTGCGAAATATGTTGCATATAAACCGAAAAGTGAACTCTTTGCAGAGTAACACAACATGCTCATCAAAAAATTAATGTTGACCTACGGATGTGAATACCATGTAGCTACAGAATACTTATCGCTTTGTGTAATATCATTAGCAAAACACATCGTGTCTGCCGACTGGTTTACATAAGACGATTCTGAACCTGTGTTTTTGTTGCACGAATAACTGGCTGTGGGCAGTGTGGCTTTAGAATGTCACAATTTTAATTGATAAGATTATGTGAGGGAAAGTCTTATCGCAAAATATGCCATCTGACTAGCCTAGCGAATTGCTCAAGAATCACCAGAATGATGTCCTTATTCAAAATACGAATGAATTCTTAGTCAGTTACAAAAAAATGTTTTTAGTTCTCCACCTTCAATTCATCGGCTGCATATCGCTTATGGCATTCAGCCCACCATTCAGTGTGGTATAAATGTTCCCATCCACTATTCCGCCTAATCATATTTTCTTTTTTTCTTATTCCGGCTTTTATTTCGTTGGTATTCGTACTAATTCCCCACAAATGTACTTCTTATGATCTGCGAGTACCTTAAGGACGCGCGTAATAATAGATGACTGGATTCACACAGAGAGTGACGAGGACAAAGTTTGGCAGCTATTCAAACGTTAGTCCGTTTATTCTGCATACCGGTCACCTCTCACAAGAAGATTTAGTTATTCAAGTCTATGTTCGATATTGTCACGTAACGGCTTCTCTTCAGCTACTGCCATGAGTTTGGTCATATCAATGTGGTCCATTGTGACCGCCGCACACTTGATCACATTTCTTAGTTAACGTTACTAAAAATAATACTTAAGTGGCAAAACGAGATCATTTACTGTGTATAATACAGTAAAAAGGCTGAAAAATCTTATTAAATGATGTACATTTAATCTATTGTTACTTGATCATTTGGTAAGTTGAAAAGCTAACGGTTTTGTCGCCAACATTAAAACCATAAAAAAAAATTGCTCGTCCGTTGGAGAGACCAGAATTGTGAGTGCGTTTCGTGTCCTATGCTACAGTTCCTCATATAATTTCACAGCGTTGTTTGTGTACCCAAGTTCAGTGTGAGCATGGCGGTACACATCTGTAATCATCCATTGGGGATAAGGTATGATGGCTTATGTTTTTGGAAATGTTAAAGATAACTGAGCCTAGAGTTCGGCTGTCAAAGTCACATTGATTAGGCAAGTTAGCACCCATTCGAATGTGAACTGAGCTTATACGAAGGGAAAATGATGATATAATTGGTTGACGGAGGGAAAATCTACCACAGTCTATCAGCCACAATACAAGTTCAACCAGACTTACATTCGATAACAACTCGTTAGCAGTAGTACTGGACAGGTAAGTACAGTTTAAGTTTGTCAAAATGATTCTGAAGATCAAACCTTCTAAACAATCGACGCGGTGTCTGGAATTTGCGCGTAATGTCTAACCATTTACCCTTTCGGTAATGAGACTGTTTCTAAGAGCTTCCATGAAGTCTCGAGTACTCAATGCTATCGGACTAACAGTGTGTGGCCATAAATGACCCAGATATTTTGCTGTTGAAACTTATATAAATTGGTTTAAGATAAGTACAACCAAATTTCGAAACAAATGGTGTGGCTGGTTCGGGAAACTTTTGGCCTATGACCGGTGAACGATGAAATATTTCAACATGTTCACCCTGTTAAAATACATGACAAATGGTACTTTGTCACCCGCTCTGCTTACAGTCGTTTAACGTTTAACGAGATGAGGATGGCAAGCGTGTGTACTTATCTAGAGACGGAGGCTTTCTGGTGAATTGAAGTGCAGTTCGACAACGTATTAAGACAGGTTAAAGCAATGGTCCTCTGGCTACTGTCACGAACAGTAGCACCCAACTTTTGATTTCCACGATATGTTTTACTTTCTGCAAATAGTCAGGGTGCACTAATTTACGGTGAACGATACAAAGAGGAAGAGAATATTTTTGTTCAGAGGTACCTGACACACAGCTTTTACCTCGTTGGCATGAACAGTAGACTGGGAACGGGAATCAGGTTTTTATGGCTCTACTACTTGAAACTTGGCGGATATTTATAACGTATTTGTGGGAGTGTTTGGGCAGCGTTCACTACTAAGCCTGACGCAGCATGAGTGATCATTTGGAAAGGCAATAGGAGAACCTTTCTGAACTCCCCAGTTACTACTTAAGTTGATTATTTATAAAAACGTCATACGAAGTCTTGCACAGCGTTGGATGGCAACGCAAGGCAAAATAAATGTTCACCGCCTAGCCTCTACATGACGTTGTAGAGAACTACAAATTCGGTTGGCCCGTACTCGGACATCTCAGCCTTCCCACTATTTCCATTACTGACTGAAGGCTAATCAAGCTTACTGTGGCACACGGAGAAATTGATAAGCTAACCAAGAGTAGATCTGGTTGACCTTGGTATCATCATAAAACGGAATGACATCATTGGAAATTTTGTTCAGGAAGCTTTATTAATTTTCACAAACCAGCAGGTTTCCTGCACGTCGCAGATCCTTGTGAGCATATACTGTGGTGTTCGTGGATACTTTAAGTATATCCGCAAGAATGACATCAAATATGCATAGATATAAGTTAGGAACAACGCTGACAACATTTTTGTTTGAGTTGGCAGTTCCAATCTTTGGCGCTTATAAATAATTACAGTGTCGCTTTGGATGCCGCTTTTTGGTGCCCGAATTGCCGAACAACAGCATTAAAGTGTTACTAGATACTGTGATCCGATGGAGAAAAAAGAACGAGATTCATCGTCTTATACAGACAACAGTGAGTGGTTGTAAAATTAACGTTCCTCACAGTGCATCTTTTTGTTGGTTCCGAATGATAGATGTCCTCGGTAGACTTTGTATTTGCAGGCATTCCACTTTTAGGAGCGTTACTTTAATGGTTTTCTCTCAGGTGCATTCACAAGACTAATTAAAGCACAAACACAGTCTGGACAGTATGACAGTTGCGAATGCTTTGGCTGGGAACAATATCGGGTGTTCTTTACATCCAATAAGTGTATTGAGACATAAAGGAAGCGCATAAAGCTAACGGGCGCTCGTATTTAAGATATGCCAAGCACACAGTAGAACGATACCCAGTGAGAGTTGATTGTCGTAGTGAACACAACGGTGATCTTGATGCTGTTGGACTGTGCAAAATACAGCCCACCGACATTCAGTAGCTTCGAGGGAACATTTAGCTGTATGAACTTGATTACGTGCAATGATTATCGTGACCAGACATACATAATTTCAAGAGCTACGCAGGTGACCAATATAGAAATCAATAAACTCTGTCGTAGCAGCTTCATCGGAGCCTTTAAAAGTGTGAATTGAATACCGTATTTTGTTTGGCATCACGTTATGCTGACACCCAGAACGTCGGCAGGTCTGAAACGTGCCAATTTTATCAGAGGTTGTATAGTATATATATCGTGGGAAATGTCAGGTAATCACTGTTAGATTCAACGCTGATCCCTCGGTTGGCTGAGTCTATTTGGACAGTCTTGTATAGACGCATTGCATGACCTCGTCAACACATTCGTTCTTGTTATTTCGTTGCTAGGTTGTCCGAACTCATTCTGGTATGCTGGTTGACAAAGAATCAATTAATGTTTGTTTGCCGCGTAAATTGCAAGCGGCTGTTTCTGAAATGCCCAGCTAAAGTTACGATCTCTTGGATTCATAAGATATGTAATCAATGGCGAATTGTGTCATCATTAAGACAGAAGAAGATAATTATTTCATAGTCGCTAAACATGCATGAGCAAGGGTAATGTTTTAATCCGTTTCGCATTACATATAATTCTTTCCAGAACGCAAAATGTTGCGGTTAGCAATGGTTTCACTATATATGTGTTGACGTTCGGTGAAAGATCCGTCTGCCGTTTACTGTATAAAAACGGTGGCCGAATAAACTATAAGGCATTCCGATGTCGCGTCAACGTGAATAACAATTTAAGTACATTTTCTGCGTATACTTTTTAAATTTGTTGATGTTGTACTTATGCATACAGAAATATGCGCAACAATCTGAAATAGTTACCAGTAAATCATTTTTGTTGCGAATTCTTGATGGTTATATGTGAAAAGGTAACACTTATCCGTAAATTTGTACTTTTATGACTCACTTTTAATATACAACGCAAGAGGAGCCGTAGAAAGTAGAACAATCAGGGGTTGACCACCGAAGAACCCGTTCCACAACCCACCAAACGTTTGGGCGATAATCATGTGAGTAACGGCTGAGATAAAAATTATTGACCACAGAAATATCACTGAAGAATTTTCTTTACTAAATACTTCTTACGCCCTGTAACAATATCACCTAAACTGTAAGATACAGCTATGGTTGTGTGCAATGATCACTGTTTCAAACGTGGTGCTCACAAGGTTCCGTATTAAATCGCTTAAAGAAACTGAGGCAAAAACAAAATTTGCTGCGGTGGCAACATAACTACAATCAGCATAACTTGGAAACCTTTTCCAGTGAAATATGCATTTCACTGCAAACCTGACCTTAAGAATACAAGACGAGTAACTTATGATTTGCGAAATAGAATAGCATTAGACTGGTTTCGAAGCCACAAATTTGATTAACACATTTCAGAGATATATAAGCGATAACAGGTTTGAAATAAATAACGCAAGCAGTCACTTTGCACAATACCATTTACCAAAGAACAAACAAACGAGCAGGAAAACGTTTGAGTCCAAACGCATCCGACTGTAACGGCAAAAATCGTATGCTTACACATTCCCTAATATGACGAACTGAAAGTCCATGTTGGTCGATTTCGGCCTTAAAGTAATGAGTGGACATGAGCATTAAGAGGAACTTCACTGGATAACTCTCTATTAAAATTCGCTGAAAGGTCGTACGGATTACAATGTAGGATACGTAATGGAATTTGCTCACGTTTGTCGTTGAT
>JTDE01001967.1:92525-105288 GCA_014338405.1 Paragonimus skrjabini miyazakii
ATGAGCATTAAGAGGAACTTCACTGGATAACTCTCTATTAAAATTCGCTGAAAGGTCGTACGGATTACAATGTAGGATACGTAATGGAATTTGCTTACGTTTGTCGTTGATCAAGTCAACTACCTGACTTTTGATCAATCTGAGTTTCTCAGTTAGTCAATATTACCCACTCTATCTTAAGTATGGGTTTCAGTGTGCTACCTGACTGCGCATAATTCCAAAGGACTCTCCACACTGCCCAGCAAACTTGATAGCTCTGGATTGTCAATTTATGTATGGAGGATGAAACAAACAGTTCTCTTTTTTCAGGTTGGGATGGAGAACTGAAAGTCATGCTTGTGTTGATTCTGATAATATTGAGTTCTTAGTGTCGTCAGCTCTCCAGGACAACATTTATTGATGCTTTGTTTACCAAACTATTAACTAGCAGAATTGTTTTGAACCTTGATTGTTATATCATTTGCGATTTGAGCTACCAGAACTTACGATCTATCAGAATAATTAGTTCAGAGCTGAAATCGTTATTACGAATGACAACCTACACTGTTATCATTGAATACCGATATCACATTAGTCATAAATACCAAAACCACCATAGCTATTACTAATAAAACTATCTGCATATAGGTTGATTTAACCGATGTGCCAAAAGCATATATGGTTCACAACTGGCACAACGAGGGTTAGTCGAATAAGAAAATGGCTACTGCAGAATATGTAGCCAACCAGCTAACTAAATATAGTTTGTACATCTCCTTTTCTCCTTGGTGGTGGTCGATAAACGTAACATAAATGAATGTCCTAAAATCACGATGCCTGATGGCGCAATCAGAATCAATCCCGTAAACTTCGTCACGAATATAGTTCAGCAAATACAAAATTGTGTTCGGCTGTTATAAAACAATAATAAAATTTGGGCGACATTATACAAACACACAGAACCAAACTGTGCAAAAACTAAACCATGAAATAACTGACTTACTAATTTTCCCCTCTGTATTGTTGAAGTTCAACACGCCAAATGCAATCGATGGTAAGAGGCAAGCAAAGTATAAGAAGAATGTGGTTGAAATGGTTTTCCGAACTGTGTTCTTTCCGTAAATCCCTAGAATGGTTAATGGAAACATTGAGTTCTTCTCCATTTTCACTCCACATTAGTTCATGAACCAAACGTGAAAGTGCATTTTAGTTCACCGGAAAGTATTATTGTCATTGACTGTCATGCATTTTTTCAATGTTCGACCAGTGGCTATCTGCTTCGTAAGCCTGTAAATATTAACCGCCTTTTGTTTTGCATATTCACTGTTAATGTGTGTTCAATAAATTTAAGTGGCTTTTTTATCTTGTAATTTAATTAAGCGTGCGGTATTGTAGTGTGAATAACATATCTAATGATAAATGGATTGAGAATAACACAACGTTATGAGTAAGTTGTAATACATATCTAATCCTTAAATACTCCAGGAGATATAGTGAAAAAAACTTTGGATTTGATCGCCAAAATTAAATACCTAAACAAGTTATTATACACCTTTATGAGTTGTACAAGTTTACGACTTACAACTGGTTGAATTTTAAGAAATTTTTTAAACTGATTGCAAGTTGCTTATGAAACAAGTGAAGCTTGACTGTAAAGTATGCAGTAAAGACATGCGCCTCAAATGATTGATCTGAATGTCGTCCGTTTGCCCTCATTTGAATTGCTAATTATCACAAGCAACTCAAAGGAAAAACAGTTTCGTAATTAAAATGTGAAACAACATAGAGCTTTGTCAACTAAATAAAATTAACTTTTCAAATAGCACCCATGAATTCATCGGAAGTAAGAGATGTTTTGGCGAATATTCTGTATTCGGTTATTCGTCACTGCGCTAATTACAGGGCACTTTATGTCATCACGGTTGTCAAGGGAGCAAAATCAAGAGAAATCCGTCGCAAAATGACGTCGAGGGGTTTCCAGTTGGAGACCGATAAGGCGAATACTTTGACATTTGAAGGTCTCAAGTGAGTAACAGGGGTCGTGGCAAACGTAGCGCTTGAACCAATTTCAATTGAGCACACAATTACGGATTGCGTATTCGAATTTCGGTCACTTTCGCGGTGGACGAGATACGAATTTAGACTCCTCGGGACTGACGGTTGAGTAAACCATAAATGAGCTGGAAAGCAACTTCCGGTAATACTTGGTGCCCTAAATCAACAAAGTGCTCCAGAATTGCACTCGAAATGCACTTCATCTCACCCTTAGTCAGCCGTGTGGGATGGTGCTAACTAATCCTTTTAGGAATGCGCCTGGTTGTTTGACAGGCGTAACTTGATTCACGAAAGCATGTGAAGGCGTAAACACACATTTAGGCAGCGTATCGCTGAATTGTATATGGACTGCCGGGTTGGATCTAAACGAGCTTTGCAGTTGTCTCACACTGAAGTTCATTTCAGTTACTTTACTTATTCTACAAGTAACCATCCGGGTCGACACATAGACTTCATAATCTAACATCATTTAATTCAACTTCTTCTCTGCAGACGACAGTTTAACCTTCGGTACTGACAGTTCCATATGTCTATGAACAAAGATTACCAGTAGGGATTGTCCGCGAATGTTCATGAAAGTATCGTCTCCAATTCATTCGTGTCATCGGTACATACCCCTGTGTGTTAAACTACGAAGGAGGTTTCTTTTGCCTTAGAGACACTTGATTAAAAAATGTGCACACCAGCCTGCCTAAGTAACCTTCTTGTGAATGGTTCACTGAACTGAATCGTTTGGATGACGGTTCAGTGCCATATCTCGGAAGGATATTCATCCGTCTTTTTCGGTACCAAGTGTAAAGTTGAGATAACGATGCGTTATGTTCGCCCCAGCAAGTAAAATAGCCTGATTCATATTTCCATTAATTATATGGATGATGTCGTTCACGTAACTCTTGTACAAAATGCTGTGTTCAGTAATCCTGCGAGGCTTAGTTCACTCTGACGTTGCCGTAAAGACACATTTCGACAATAAGCCTAACGGTGATACCGTATCAATGGAGCCCTTCTGACGGTCTGTTTTCCTATCAGTCTGAAACTCTATATGTGGCATACATGTTAATATATACCGTTCTAATGTGTTTTCGGTAAGCTCACATTGAAAATTTCGTAACGAATTTACCCATAGATGTGAATAACAATTCCTGTAAGTGGTACGTTTGTGACCAGAGAACACACACCAAGAGAAAATACTTGTTTGTTTTGCAAACCCAGCGATCAAGCGAAATTGACAAATCCGAACGTAACTCTTGACCAGTATGCCGCTATATCCTTCTGCAGGGGTTCTAGTAACAAGTAACCAGCCAGAATAATATGGAGAGCTGTACATATCAGGAATAAAGCGTAATGACCATCTTCCTTCTGAACTTGCGTATGTCGTTCCGTCTAGGTATTATGCTTCTAATTAGTAGAATCCGTTTGAATGTCAAGAAGTCAATCAGGTTTCTTACAGTTATATGAATTAGATAATACTGAATTATGGAATATTTGGGACTTGGCTGGATTCGAACCAGTGACAAAACAGTATGCCCAAACGCGGCGAGCGCTGCGTCAGCTGAGCTACAACTTCACGTGGAAAGCTCAGAAATTTCACATCCGAACATAGTTGCCCGCCCAACCCACTGTGCTTTATGAAATAACCCAAATGATCCAGCGGCTTGACTGCTGGAACAAGATGTCCCAACAATTCACGCTGGAATGCACCACTGCCATCAATGATCATTGTAAATCTATTACTCATAAGAGGTGTGGTAGATTTCCTGACTTAGATGAGACCCGTTTGCGAAAAATCGTGGCTTCGGCTGGTTTAAAACCAGCGACACAGTGCACTGAGCAGGCAAATGAGTCCGAATATGAGAAATTCTGAGCTCCTGGCGTTGTTTATTAAATCATCTTGTAGAGCGCTTTCCACGTTTTGGCATGCTGTTTCCGCAACCGGTTCGAATCCAGCCGAATCCCAGATTTTTCCTAAATGGGTCTCAGTTAATTCATGAAATATGCCATACTACTTATAAATTCTGTGAATGTTTTGATCACGTCGGTTCCCTCTCTTCCGTTCAACATGTTGCTGAACTTAGACGACTGACGTACAGTGTCAACTGTCGTCTGCAAATAATTTGGTTAATCCAGTAAAACAATTCCTCTACCCTCGTCAGGCCTCGTGAACAATATATTGTCGACTTTTCTCATTTCCCACAGTTCTTGAGTGTGACGTTTTGTCAGAATACTACTCAAGTTTGGTCTACAATTGAAATTTTAATAACAAATGTTAATCAACTTAACTTTGAAGCGTTCCGCATTGAGTTCTGATCACGTAATCGGTGATTCGACTTGACAGTACAAATTCTCAAACAGGACCTCTAAATCAAACTGATTCATCTTAGTTTCTGGAAAACGACAATTGGTATTGAGCGATAAACTTTTAGCAGGTGTTTTGATGGGTACATCGTGTTAAAGCTGTGGACACACTTTTCTAGACTGCTTCGGAACTCTGATATCACATATTTCAAGTCCAAGTTATGTATAAATTTGTTCGACCGCTTGCTGCCTGACGGTATGTTGAACATATTCGTCGAGTTAAACACATTCTTCAGTTGCGTGATTGGATTGCTGTGTTACACTGATTTAAATTTCTCGTCGACCCATCGGTTTTGCCAGAAATCGTTTACAGTTCGTCCAGTGCATACCGTTATATCACACTCCTTGTTGCAAAAATAATTGTTTCTACTTCTTTTATATCTAGACAGAAAAACTACCAGCTTTAACTTGAATCGACTTGGCTCATAAATCCACAAAATGTTTGCACGGCTTCCAATGGCCACATAAGCCCAAGATTGTGTATGTCTGTTTGCTCAGTTCAAACTTCTCGTCTATCAGCCTGACGTTTTAAAAAGAAGCAGATGTTATCTACGCATTGCAAAATCAATCACCATAAAAATAATGGTAGTGTGTCTACTTCTCGAACCTAAGGCGGAACAATTCACGTGATTGGTTCAATAAAAGGGAAGATTGACGGGGATTTTCCCAAAGAATACGGAATTAGGGTTTCTTCGTTCATCTGCATTGTCAAGAGTTTTGAATATTTCAAATCGTATGAACTTGAGAGTCTGTTTAGCTTATTTGAAATGAACATGGAACATCGGAAGGCAGCAACCTAACTATTGTGAAGTCATCAATTGTTAACTGTGCAACAAAGAATCAATAAGCCGACAGGTCACTGATCATTCTTTACCGCTGTTTCCTTGGTCACGACATTTAGTCAACGTATAAAAAGAAGGTATATTTCAAGGAGACTGCTCCCCTGAACCCGTAGCAATAATTATGTTCGATTGTTTGAACGTATTATATTTGTTTATCAGAAAGCATTCAAGGTTTATGATTTTAGGATTTGTCACCACTGAACCTCCTCTGTTGGATTAGTTTATCCTGGAGACGGTTAACAAATATTAGCTACGTCCACTCCTGTTTAGGACCGTTAAGTAAACTATATTTATAATACTAACATGGCTGGTTCAAACTCTACTTGGGTTACCCGTGTTTTATGAAAAAAATGAAAATGAAAACCTATCGTCAGTCTTGGAATACACAGCTCAAAACAACTACATCAAACTGCATCAATACAGCGAGCACAAACTCCGTTCGTAGGTAAACTGCTTCATGTTAAATGACAGAGTATAATGTGAAAAATGATGGCTAATTTTTATCTGTTGATTTAATGGTGTTTAGCAATACTGTTTGTAATTTTTGTCCTTTCATTTCTTTTAGTCAGTCATATAGCGCGTGACATAAAAATTACAACGCACAAATTGCTAGGCATGAAATAAACAAGGAATTATTGAGTTTCTGTTGAAATAACAACAATTTAAACAAGTGGACGATGTTTTTGCGTAGATCTGTTGTTGATTGACATAAATCAAGAGATTGAGTAATCAATAATTACCACCAAATGTGTGGCCAAATTTACTGGCCCGGTTCTAACAAACTTATTCTGTCCAAATAGATGTGGAAAATTGACATGGAACGGTTTGGAATTAACCTACTCAAATGGGAATATTTGAATGATTAAGCATCTCTTACGTTGAGTCGGAAAAAGTATTTGGAGAAAAAGTAATTCTCTGCCGAAAGTGCACAAAAAGCAACTAACCAAATAACTAACTACAGAGATTTCGTTGATTCATGGCGCGGTTGACACTAGTTTGATCCTGAAAAACCCAGCTGTCAACGTCATTGTATGTAAATCTATTTTATTATCAATGCGGTATTGGATCCAGCAAATTCAACAGAATACCAACATTGGATCAAAACGGCAGTGCTGATAATCCTTGATCACGTGTGAAGGGATGAACGTTTTTCTATCGAGTAAGCACAATTAAATAAATGGACCTGTTGAAACCAAAAAACGATCAAATCCACCCCTGAAACCTGGTTGTCTGCATACACATATTACCCCTTATGCTTCATCCATTCTACCTACAATATCTCTCAACTTTGTCTGTGCCATTTTAAACACTTGCTTGAATCAAGGTACATTTTAGTATCAGTCGTTTTCGTATTGGTATCCTGACTGGAGACTTTAGTAATCAAACTTTAAATATTGCGCCCATCATTAAGTGACTGTCAGAGGTTTGGCTTCTTGTACCTGCCTCAATCTAGTCAGATGTTAATGGAGAACTACAGTTAATCTTTTAAATATATTTAATACTCCGTCCCTTCGCTGTCGGATATTTGTCTTCTAAACTTTCCTATTGTGTTCGTATCACTATTGCCTTTAGTTTGCTCGTGTTGGCCTCATATAAATCTACCGAATATATTCTGTTCACTTTATCTGATGACGGTTTATTGTACGAATTTGAACAGAAGACTGACAGTACACGATTTATGCTGGAACAGATTTCGGTGCATCTCTACTGGTGTTTACTGCAAACGAGTTAAGCTGTACAAAATTCCAAATCACAAGACAATCACAAAAGATCCAGGTTCAAAGCTAGTTTAATTGCTACCAAGGTAGCATAAACTTCACAAACAGTTTTTGCTGTACACACAAAATGGGGTGACGGTGTCTGATCGCAATGGCCTCGGCATATCGTAGCAAACGTTTGTTTCTAGTCGAGAACAAAACACGAAATTACTTTGATGAATCAATCACATGTTTCTCCACGTGATGCTTGGTAACCGAAGACGCTGGCTCCTTTCGCGTGTTTGTTGTCGAATTGCCTGATTGCGTGACCGTTTGTTGAACCCATTTCGGTAATTGTTTGGTAACCCCGGCTCCAAAATGGCATTCTTTTCTGCCAAAGTAGGATGCTCCGCATTCGCATTTGCATTCATAGATTACGTTTGATTTGGCAAACTGAGGTGCCGTTTGCTTAACCCGGGGCTTGGGAACTCGAAATGCTCTCTATCAGATCACTGGTGTCGCGGCAAAGAATGTGTGTACAACGGCTGACCTTAGGCGTTGTTCAACTATTCGATATATATTGTCTCCCTTGAACGGCAGTGGTAAAACTACTGTCCTTTTGGTAACTGTGGGTGGAGAATTATGTTTTTACATTGCTAGTTTTGAACTTTCTTATTAACCCTCCCGGATAACCGTTGTCTAGTAAAGTCTGCTCTATTTGACGGAGTCCATCACCCAGGTTGTTACTAGTACAAAGCCGTCTGGCCGGGTCAAATAACGTTCGTACCGATCCTCTTGTATATTCTACTAGAACATAGATTTTAAGATATAGGTACTGACCAGTCCTCGCATTTTTCTGATATATAGCTGATTGTATGGACCCATCCATTCTCTTATTTATGTTGATATCCAAAATCGGCAGCCGGTCATTAGTTTCACTTCGTGGCAAATGTTTGGGTGTGAACAGTTCATTCGGTCTAGCAAATCTGTCGCCTGCATCTGATCATTTGTGACTATATGTATCCCATTAGCATACATTTTATAGAGGACCAGAGTGTCCAATTAGTACGAATGATATTTGAACTACCCAATTATATGCCTATTACTAATCCGCACCCATCCACCCTATTCCGTTACCCATCGTATTTCTTGGTCAAATGAAAAGTGAGAAAATCCAAGTAGTGAGAAGTAATCTATGCCCCTATGATCTAGCTATGATAGTTAACTAGGTATGGGTGTATCGCACGGCAGATGAATAAAGTACCTTACGTTTTCCCGTAATGAGCTAACAGATTAAAACCCGATCAAAATTTTCCAAACCAGTGCATATGGACTGACGTCTAGATGACCAGTTTACGTTGTTATAGACTTGTGAATTTTGGTAGTGCAAGCTCGGGCCTGCATTTATATATAGCCAAATCGCAAATGCTGGATAACGAAAGCCGATCAATCCGCTGTCTGTCTTATATATAAGTCCAAACGACCTGTGAATATCAGTGTTGTTTTCCGCAACCATCAAGGCTTCATCACTTTGATAATTGCGCATTACGTATAACAAGCTACTAAGGCTGGTCATTTTATGAATATGTTCCCATTCAGGTAGCCCTTGGTGATGAAAACTGCTAACAGAAGTCTAAGTGAGACCTCGGTTTTCATATGAAGCCTATGTGCTATTTGAAGATTTTTACAGAACATATTTGTCATGCTCCGTTATTTTAATTCATGCAAGCTGGTTTGAATGAAACCTGAATGTTTTTCTCCTACGAAGCAAAAACCATATTGAACAATTGTTTCCCCAAAAAATACACCACTCCCATCAGGCATTATTCGTAGAACGGCCTTTCCATTTTCAGATGTGCGGTCAGTCACAAATTTTGTTTCACTCTAGATTATTTTTAGAACGATTTCATTGACTGAACCGTTTTTCAACTTTACCGATCAGAAAATCTCGGGGGAAATACTGAAACCTATTTTCACTGATATTTATTTTCAGGTTGTTAATGTATACACAAAACTTTGCTCATTGAGATATCGTCGGATTCCTTCTATAAAATTATCCAGTTAACGTTTACAGATATTTCTAAGTAGGAACGTGGGAACTCATGTTTAACCAGATTTAGTGTCTAAAACTTGCAAAACTAATAATTGATTTTCTTAGTCCAGTTTACACCCCGTTTTATTAACGGAGCATCAGTTCCTACAGCAAAATAACACCCATCCAGTAGAGTTGAAATTTACGAGTTGTCTGTTAGACGAACTGGGAGAAAACTTAACGCAAAATGTGACAGCCAGACAGAAATAGGAGAAAACGACAGACGGTACAATCAAAGTACCGGAACACTCTAGCGATTAAGTTATTAATGCCACAGGAATGTCGCTATATAAGTTGTGTTCTGTCCAAATGTGAGACAAAACGGACATTCCCAAAAGATTTCTATGATTGAAACATTAAAAATTAATGCATTTTTCTAAAGAACTGACATTTATCTTCCTGGTTTGAATCAAACCATTTCACCTTAGGTTGCCAGCTTGCACTAACATGAATTAGATGAGCTAAAAATATGAAATAAGATTGTACTCTAGACATTTACGAAACGTTACCCAAAATCAATTTGTCTCTGTTTAGATTGGTTAAGAAAAAGGACTTCTACGAGGATGGATATAAACGACTTTCATAATACCAGTCAACATTTTATAAACTATATCATCGGTTGGAATACTATCCCTTTATAAGGGATGCTCAACAAACTGGTGTCCAATCAAGTAACACTTCGTTTGTATTATGAAGGCCATTCGGTTGAAGTGTGTACAAACCACCTCTTCCTGATGGATTAAAACAAGACAACATGAGCTTTACTGAGTTTACTTGCAGGTGGTCATTACTAAGACCTGTTCTACCTTCTAGAACAAAGTTTTCATTATGAGTTCAGCTATCAGAAAAAAAGAAACTGTGGAACCATTTTGTGAGAAAGTTCAGATACAAAAGTAACATTTCAAGCACAATCAACTCTTCAGACTAACTGAGTTTACCTCCCATCGCGGCAATCCGACTTACTTGGCAGACCATATTTAGCACGCTTTCGTGTCCGATAAATTTTGCAAGTTAGAGTTAGTAATTAGTAAGCTAATAATTAGCTTTTACACATGCACTTCATCTGTACTGCTCACAGTACATTAACTGCTATTAATTCATTGATTCAAGATAATGGACCTGCTCCGGATAAACATAACGGTGAGCATCAACTAGCAACAGTACACAGGCAGTTTCTCCTACGAACATTACATAATTTTGACTCAGGGTTTGGCGCAATCCACGGAAACTTCTCACACTGTTCCAACGGCATTTCAAATTACGATGCATTCAACAAAGATGTCTTTTGAAGCATATTCTAATAACTTGGAATATCCACAAATTTCTTGAACGTAACGAACTCATGCGTGAGCTGCTCCCGGATAAGCTTAATTTCATACCAATTACTGCATTGCACACTTTGTATCGGAATTAAACGGACGATGGGTTTTTCACGACTTTTTCATAAATGAAGATAAATACCAAGTTATATATCCATCCTACATAGATCCTTATTTTACCAGCAGTATCTATAAGAGTAGTGACTGCGTGGATGAAATCCTCTACTTGTTATTCGAACGGTTACCGGTTCGATGCGCATACGCACCAGTTTTACTCAATAAACCAACCATAAACTAAGTTGGTCATGAGTGTCATGTTAAAGTTGAGTAGCTTGAAACAGAAGAAACGCTAGGCGCATTTACAAACTACGCTTAGCTCGAGGCATTTATTAATTCATATCGGTCAATGAGTTAGGTCGTTGTTACACACTGGAATTAACCTATCTTCTTGGTACCAATACCCATCTCAAATAAAATACATCACCTGTCACTCCAGAGGACATTCATACACCGCTTGCAAGAGTTGTTTCCATGGGGCACTGGCCTGAATTTTTGATTCCAGTGCACATGTCCTCAGGTGGTATCCATCAATTTGAAGTTGTATGCGTAATTACAATCATTATCCTACGCCATTTAAAACGGCTAACGCTGAAAGTTGACACTTCCTTTCAGATCCTGGCAACACGAGAACTGAATCCTCAAATAAATGTTGGGGTGTGTAAATCACGCCACCGCCAAAATTGTGACATGTATTGACAACTATGTTTCGGAAACGTTCTGTGGTCACCAAGCGTTATACATCAGAGTTGTTGCAACTAACATAAGGGTGTAAGTGGATGAGATTGTGAATATTTCCATCCCTCTTATGAGGCCAACACTGTCTTACATCTGCGACTGAAACTAATTCAGTTCACTAAATCACGTAACTGCATGAAATCAGTCTGTTACTATTCGATGCATCGTTGTGGGTGGAATTTCCGTGAATTTTTGTCAGACCAAAAATGTCGAGTTCTTTGAAGTTTCTTGAACTTTGATTTCATACTGCGGTCGTAATCTAATAGCATTTATTTCGTGTATCTCAACTAAATTTGAGTCGCGTCAAATTTATTCAGCTATTTTGTTTCTGTGAGTTTACATCTCAAGAACAGTGAAACGAGGTACATCAAAACCAACAACAATATATTTCACGATCCGAATTCCATGACTTACAATTGTGTAAGCACTCGTTGCACTAGAGAACAATCTATCATCAAGTTAAAGTCATGCGGTGGTCAATTAAGTGTTTAGACGCAACCCGGAATGTGGTTGAACGGTAACTCGTAAACGTAAGCTTAATAAAAAGTACGGAAACAATGGGACAGAAACTGTGCTCCCCTTGGGATTTTATAAAGACTTCAATTCTAGTAATATCTCTGATATATACAAATGTATGTTTTTAAAATTTCTTACTGAACGTTTTCTTTCGCTTTTGTTATTTAACAGGATGTTTACAACAACCTTTTTCCGTAGGTTTATGGAACAAAATTAAGTGTTTTATCTTCTCTAGTACTGTTTCGGTAAAGTGAGAAAAATCAATCGGCTGTATTCTACTGGAAATAGGTTGTTGCTAACACATTACGCACTACAACCAAAAGAATCATTCATATCAAACGTTCAGCATTCGGTAAGTTGTCGTGATTGTATTGAGGCCCTAAATTATGATCATTTATCAGCAGGTAATGCACTCGCATCTCGTTTTCTAACTGAAATAGCTCTCCCTCAAATGACTATGGTTCCACGCACGTTCACCCACATCTCTGTATTGATCGAGCTGACTACTTTTTGCTGGACAACCCTAATCACCTGAGTTTTGCGTCGCCCCTCCCTTTGGCATCTTTTTATTTAGCAGACACATAAGTCAATATCATCTCACACAGCTGGACATAAACAGAATATCACATTTTCTTTGCTGAGGGCAGCCTGTTTGTTTTAAAATGATAAACTCTCCTACAGAAACTTTAGACTAGGTGATGTACCACTACCTTCAGCCATCCAGAAAATCTTAAGGCACGAGGGTTGTTACGTGTTCTTGTATTAAACAGTTAACTCAGGCCAGCAACTGTGCAGTGTCAAAAGGCCACATCACCCATTTCGGTCAACGAAGTGACGACTTATGCACAGAATAAATCACCGTATATTGCACGGTGGAAATATTTATGCCGCCGTCGAATCGACTAGCTTCCAGTTCACACAAGTTTACTCTGGTGTCTACTTTTCCGTAGTAAATTTCTGCCTTCCAATGATTTTACTGACATTCCACTTGATGGCCACAGTCTGATCACTGACTCTCCTCCCGTTAAGCTCAAAGGACTCAAGGCTAGCAAATTAAAACGTCCGCTGGTTCGATTAATGGTATCGAACGAGTGTCATGTAGTCGATCAGCAC
>JTDE01001968.1:2292-39209 GCA_014338405.1 Paragonimus skrjabini miyazakii
TATTGACCAATTTCCTTCTTATACCGGCTGCTGTATCCGCTTCCCTTACTCTCATTCAGTCAGAGCCCTGTGCATTTTCAGTGTCAAAATGAGACATTCTTCTTCCATATTCTTTCTTGAATAGCTTATAATTCTTATCATTTCTCGATGCGTGAACAGTCATTTTGCTCCAACCCAACCAATTACCATTTGTTTGAGTGAACTCAATTCCGTTTCATCGTCCTCCACTACTGAGCAGTGTCTAGTTGTCAGATTTGTTGTACAGGCACATTCTTTATTCAATTTCTGAGGATATTTCACATTCGAGGTGAGATTTTAAGTTTTATTGTATATTGATTCAATTAGTACAGTATTAAATCCAGCTTATACGAGCGCCCTCTCAATAACCGTTCCGAAGATAGTTCATCTTCCATGCTGTTGGATATTGAGATAGGCATATTTGGATCAACAGATTACGCGTAACTCGTTGTGAACTTGAATCGTTAGCGAACAATTCAATATGGATGAATAATTTACCATTGTCGACTCGTGAGATTTTGGCTATGTTCAGCAGCGCTGTACCAATAGAGGAACTTGCGAAAGCTGCCGACAAAATGTTGGATGTTCCACGTAACCTTCAGCCGATGAATACGGTTACCAGCTGGCCTTTTGATGACTTGCGTCATCAAGTAGAGTGTTTGGCCAAACAGGTCCAGTCACTGGTTTGTAGTGTGCACTCTCGATCGCACAGACCGCGCGGTTGATCTAAAACACCATCCCGACGTCCGACAGCAATAACACACGAAGACCATGGTCATTGTTGGTGTTATCGTGCGTTCGGTCACCAAGCGAAGAAGTGCACTCAGTCCTGCATCTTTACTACCTCACTGACAACGCAGGGAAACTCAGTGACCGGCCAGTGATGGCGACGATTGTGCCTGGTGTCTCCTCCAAATGTTGCCTTTTCTACATCCCTGACAAATTCACAGGCTGCAACTTCCTAGTCGACGCCGGTGCTGAGGTAAGCGTTAGTCCATGCGCCACAGGCGACCGCCAATGTTGTCAGCCGGTTTTCTCCTTACAAGCAACTAACGGAACACCGATACAAACGTAGGTCGACGTCCACTCACCCTTGACCTTGGACTGCGACTTCAGTTCCGCTGCATTTTTCTGGTGGCAGACGTTCAAACCACAAATCTGGATGCCGATTTCCTAAATCACTTTGGTCTCTTGGTAGATATACAGCATCACGCGCTTTTAGACGGCCTGGCTTCCTTGAATGTTAAGGACAAATTAACCAGCATGAGTTCCATCGGATTCTTTATGGCAGTACCCAAGCCTTCAAAATATTTTCAGCTGATCCAACAATACCTGCAACTCATCAATCCGTCGTATCACCCGCGTTCTGTGAAACACGACGTGACACATACCACTGTAACCAAAGCACAGCCAGTGACCGCTCGCCTCAGACATCTTCCTCCCGAGAAGCTGAAAATTGCCAAAGCGGAATTTGACTACATGCTTCAACTTAATATTATCCGACCATCCCAGAATGCGTGATTTTCTCCCTTACATTTGGTCCCCAAGAAAACATCAGGCAATTGAAGACCATGTGGTGATTTTCGAGCACTCAACAATGCTACCGTACTTGACCGTTATCCCATTCCTCACATTCATCACTTTTCTCTGACTCTACATTCTGAGCGCCTTTCTTTTCTTAAACCTATTCGGTGCGTGAATATTACCGAATCCACGTCGCGGAAGAAGACATTCCAGAGACTGCGATCACAACTCCATTCGGCTTGTACGAGCTCCTCCGAATGCCCTTCGGCCTTCGAAATGCGGCTCAATTATTCCAGCGTTTCATAGATCAAGTTGTACGTGGTCAAGACTGTGTCTTTGTTTACCTCAACGATGTTTTGGTCGCCGATCGATCTCCCGGAGAACAAGAAACACAACTTCGTGTTGTATTGCAACGCCTGAATGAACACGGGATCTCCATCAATTTATCAAAATGCGCTTTGGCATCTCGTCCCTCAACTTTCTTGGACATTTTATAGACGCAAGTAGTATCAAACCCTTGGGCACCAAGGTGCAAACGCCGCAGGAATAATGTATCGAATTTCGAAGCACAGTCGTGTGAAAATCCCACCAAATCCAATTCCCCCCAAAACGTTTACCATTGTATATTCTACCGCCCCCGTTTCTGACCGTTAATTGGCCTTGACCTAGGTGTTTTGTTTTATCGCGTTAATTGACAGTTGTGCGAATAGCCACTTGTCGCCTCTCGTGCTTTGCTTGAGTGGTGCGTGCATCACTTTTTGGAGCTCGGCTCGTCCCTGTTGTTTTTGAACTTGTTGACTGCTCGAAAGAACTCTGTTGGGTATGAATGTCACATTATGTGCTTATAATTCACCTTTAGCCTATTTGACATCAAATTGTAATTATCTCCTGGAAACGATCTGTCGATCGAAACTGTTGAGGTTGTCTAATTATTACCTTTGATCATTTGTTCAATAGTACCGTGGCATTGTGAACCAATCTTGTTTTGGCCATTTGGGATTGTTGGTTTATTGCTACGCGTTGCTCAACGTCTTCCCGGAAGATCGTACAAATATCCCATTCTGAATTTCACCGAAAATCGTCAACGTTTTATTGGAATTGTTAACTATTACCGTCGCTTCATCCCTCACTGCTTGCAGCTTATGAAGCCATTAACTGATCTGCTCCGTGATTCTAAAAGGAGCGTTATTTTAAGTCCTGGGGCGCGACAGGCATTCAACGATGTGAAGAAAGCACCCGGCGACGCAAGGACCTGCACTCATTTTGATCCAGAGCTGACCGCTCATTTGGTCCCCTCAACTGATGCGTCTAATCATGCTGTTGGTGTAGTGCCCCAGCAATACGTCGGCGGTAAACTACGACCAGTCTCATTTTATTTCCAGAGACTATCGCACGCGCAAGCCAATTATAGCACCTTTGGTCGTGAGCTCCTTGCTATCTATTTGTCCATTAGACATTTTCGTCATCTGTTAGAAGGAAGGAATTTCACCGTTTTAACATAACATAAGCCTTTAATCTACGCCTTTAACGCGAGCCAAGACAAATATTTCCTGCGCGAACTTCGGCACCTTGATTTTATAGCGCGGTTCACAACGGATATTCGACACATTGACGGAACCTCCAATGTGGTTGTTGATGCGTTCTCCAGACCACAGGCTAAAGCTTTTTCTAGCCTGCATTACATAAGTCCCCAGAAAATAGCTGAAATTCAAAGGTCAGATTTCGATTTTTCATCCATTTGCATCTCACCTTTCCGGTGTTCCCGTATTCTTTTACCTTCTTCCGGGTCCACTATTGTATGTGATACTTCCACGGGCACCCCACGCTCAATCCTACGTACATCTCTTCGCTGACCCACTTTTCTCCTTTTGCAGTCTTTGTCCCATCCTAATGTCCTCATCACGCTCAAATTAGTTGCTGTCCGTCATGTTTGGCCCAATGTGAACAAAGATCTGCGCTGGTGGACAAAATCATTCCTTCATTGCCAGAGGATCAAGATACATTGCCACGCCATAACCTCACTTGGAAATTCCCCAGTCCAGACGCACGATTTTCTCAAGTTCATATTGAAGTGGTTGGCCCATTACCGCCATCAAACGGCAAAACTTTCCTGTTTACGTGCATCGACAGATTTACACGATGAACTGTTGCCGTTCACCTTAGCGATATTTCGTCTGAGGCAGTCGTTAAAACGCTCCTCGCCAATTTTGGCGTTCCATTGTTCGTCACTACAGACCGAGGTTTGCAATTCCAGTCAGCCTTTGTCCGCGACTTGACCCATCTGTTGGGTTGTGATCACATCGAGACAACTGCATACCATCCTGCTGCTAATGGGATCGTTGAACGTTTTCACCGACAGTTGAAAGCATCATTCATGGCGCAATCGACACAGAGTTGGACAGAGCGCTTACCACTCACCTTACTGAGCATCAGACCCATTTCGAAGGAAGATATACAATGTTCCACAGCTTAATTAGTCTGTGGAACAACACTACGTCCCCCAGGTGATCTCTTCAACCAAAACGCACAAGCTGCAATAGATCCGACGAACTACGCGCACCGTATTAAATCACATATGGAAGCACTCCGTGCCATTCCTACCCGACAACATTCCTGGCCTCAACAACTCGACAAGGGCTTGCGCTCACGTTTTCGTTCGTTGTGACGCAGTTTGGCGCTCACTTCGATCACCTTGCGATGACCCCTCGAAAATGATCTCTCGAACGAACAAGGCCTTCACCGTCGAACGTTCTGGAAAGCACGTTACTGTAAGCTTTGATCGTCTCAAACCTGCCTACGTTGACACGCATCAGGAATCTCACTCTCAATCATTTACTCATGTTGCCAAACCAAAGAACTCTGAAGCATCCATCCCTTTCAGTCCCCACACATTCGACTTTTCACCCACAATCGGCAGTGATGATAAAAGAGCATCTTTGCCCCGCCCGTCTACCAAACAGGCTCAAACAACATCAACCCCCTTTCCTCATCCGTCTCCACTCCGTCTAACTATGCGTTCCGGCACGCATCTTACTTTAACAGCCCATTTACTTCCATAACTTTCATGTCACTCATTATTCCTTATCAGAAAATAATCGAGCATTTTTATCTTTCACAAATGCTCTGGAGAGGGAGTAATGTACACATTTCTCAGTAATTGTTTACAAGCGGTGCTTCATCTCTGTACAACAACCTTATGTATCACCTTTGCATATTCAAATTGATAAAAGTGACCTTTCAATACAATACAAATTTTGTGCACCTCAGTCCGCTCTTCTCTCCGTCGCACAGTCGTTTGGCGATACTATACGGATACATCATCCAATTTTTAAGCTCCGTTATATTACGAATATCGTCGCTTCCGGATCGCGCTTCAGCCGTCCACGGCAACTCAGTAATATTCCCACTTCAGGATACTGGTAATTTGGACTATTGTGGTGGTCATCTTGAACACTTGTGAACACTTCCTTTGTGTACCGTAACTTGCTGGAACCTTGTAACTATTTTGTTTCATTTGTTCATTTTTTTATCAACGACAGCCTAGTGAGGTACGCTCGCATTCACCTGGTCTATTCAGTAACTAGTCTTGACCACTATACAGATAAAAGCCGAGGAGTTGTGGCCGTCGCTGACATCAGAACATAAGTTCCCAGCCACCACCAATACACACAAGTTTGTCCTCTCAATGAAATAAGAGATAAGAAATGAATGTGGTTTTGATTCTCAGAACCTATACTTTCGCATAGTTGGACAAAGTTTTACATAAATAAAAACAACAGTTAAGATTTAGAAAATTGGTGATGATAATGGCGAATAAAGATGAAAAGTTGAACAACCGCAATCTACGAAAATGGTAGTACCAGGGTATCTCACACAACAAAACTCTCACAAGGGTGATAAAGACGGCCAACATTCATCAAACTTTCATTTGAAACCTGTCACATTATCGGAGGACACTTGTAGTGAGATCACCTACGATGTCCCCAAGATCCTAAACTTCCTGCGACGTAAGAGTTGCCTAGCCAGTACCACGGCACCGACTCACATTACCTTGTGAATGTAAATTTACTTCAAACCATTACCATCAAAATTAGTGTGTCGGCGTAGGTAGCGCTGTTTTACTCGTAACTGTCTAAGGAATCCGCGCCATCTCTACTGCTGTAGGCTACATTCACTGGAATAACGATGTTTCAGCTGTTACCGTTGGGAACGCCGCTCAACCGGTCTGACGCTTGTTTGGATTCTGAAGGTCAACTGGAATTTCCGTAGATATTCGTTCTCTCTGGCGGTTGCCTTATGGTTGTGCTCAAGGTTCGCTCACGTCCGGCTCCCTGCAGCCCCTGATCGTTGCGTTGAAGTCCGCTTGTGAACGGTAAGTAAACCAATAAATAGTTTGTTCGTAGATTCACCATCTTCTCATTGTGACTTCCGATCCGTGTTAATATAAAGCTGGGGAGACCTCGGGCGAACGAATCTCGGAACTAACACCACAATACACTCTGTGGAATCATATCCCAACGGTTGGTGAATCAACGTAGAAAAGACTGCCTTAATCATTGTCGCAGCTTTCTTTATCTTCGACTGAGAACTATGGTCCCGGGGACGTTAAGTTGTATGCCGAACGAGCAGAGATTCCGCCCAAACTACGGTCATTCCTTTAAAAGTCGTGCAGGTTTCTATCAGGTCTCCTTTAACCCTCCTCCGCACAGGAGAAAACAGATCAGGTTTTCTTGATCCGTCTTCATACGAGGTACCTGCGTTCCCTCAAGCAGATTCGTAAAATTCCTCCGAACGTTCTCCAGCACCTTCCTGTCCTCTACCACATGCGGGCTTCAAGCCTGCATACGGTATTTCATATATGACCTTACATAAACCTTATAAAGTGGCAACAACACCTCTGGTCTCCTTGACGTGAACGTTTTTCTTAACATATACATAGCTCTACTTCCTTTTGGGTCACCTCTAAACACTACTGGAAACCTTGCAGTTCCCCTTTATGAGCACTCTCAGGTGCCTGATTCTCCCTACTGTCTACAGCTCACTCTTTATCCTTCTTGCCATAAGCCTAACCGGCCCTGGCTGTTCCCCACCAAGCAGCTGATTACACTTGTCTACATTCAAGGGTAGGTTCCATCCACCTGGCCACTTCTGAACAGCATTCAGGCCTTCTTCCAAACATTTATTGTTGTGACCCAGTAGCTCTGAGGCAGTAAAGAGTTACCCAATCAGCCTTTCGAAAGAAAGAGAGTGTCTGAATAACGCCTACTCCAGACGGTAAAAGTCAAGGATTTCGGGCCGAGACTGGTATTTAACGTTCTGAAGATCTACTAAGATTTTAACCGTAGCTTGCTATACATGTTCAAGCATATGTGTTTTTCCTAAAGTCAGAGTAAACAAGTGAATTAGCGTGCTCAAACACTGACCGGATATAAGCCCCGTAAGAGTTTGAAAAGCATTCCTGTCAATCTGAGGACGTCGATTGTCTTATCATGTCCAGTAAAGTGAATTCATTTCTGGCTGCTTTTTCGTGATGGTATGGAAGGACAAATTAAACGACAACCACATGCCCAGGTATTCTCTAAGAATCACGCGGATAGGGCACACTTCCGTTTGTGCATATTGTGTCACGAAGGCATTGACATAATCACCACTGGGTGACGTATGCACACTGATCGTCCTTGATGGAAAGAATGTCACAGCGATCATTGCTTAACTGCATTGTGATTAGCTTACAGGGTGTTGAGGTCATGAGAATTCTAGTTGTTCAAGTCATCCGCAGAGAGAACAAAATAGCTGGTACTCCCTTCCGGCAAATCATCGATATAATTTAAACAATAGTAATGCACCAAGAACGGATCCTCATGGTGCACTCAGCGAGAGGGATAGGGGAGAGGTAAAATCAGAGCCGGCTCTCACACGAAAGGCTCGATCATTAAGGCGCGAGGCAATCCATTGGTGAATGTCGCCTCTGATGCCGCATGCCTTCATTTTCTGTAAGAGTAGGCCGTGTGGTACCCGGTCAAACACCCCCGCAAAATCAAAGAAAATGGCGCCCGATATAAAACCATGATCTCCAGCATCCGTTAAGTTGTTAAAAAACAGCATGCTCGCCACGCGTGATCTATTTGGTAAGAAACCGTACCGAAATGCAGAGATTAGAATGTCATCTGGAATACGCTTCAGAGTGGCTTGTTTAGGAAGATGTTTTAAGAATTCTTCAGGAAACTCGTTGGTTGGTCTTGATCATCCGAATACTGAATAGAATTGACAATAATCTCTTCCTATTACCTGTATAGAGTATCAACAGAGAGTCAGCATAAAAAGTCATGAAGTGTTTAGGCAGATATAAATGATGCTTCCTTCAATATTCGTGGACGAATCTGGTCGGGGCCCATTAGGCCAAAACGGTTAGACATAGAAAGCAGATCCAAAGAGCCCGAGTGGATAATTCTGCCATGAAACGGGCTGTCTAATCACCCGGAAGGATAAACGCTAGGGAGAAGGTGATGAGTCAGAGTTGTGAACGGTGGCCCATCGAGGCTTGAGTAGTGCAACGACGACGTTGTTTGTGGAGGTGATTTTACTGGCTGGCTGACGCTGACGGTGGATTCTTGCGATAAAGTTTTGTGTACTTGGAGAAAGTTGCCGCTGGAGACGATTGCGACGGATTTCCGATTTGCACTGACAGCGCATTCCGCGGAACGCTTCAGCGTATTAAGACTTATCGGACTGTCTCTGCGCTGAAACTATACTTGTGTGGCTACCAATAGTCGGTGAGTCCTTTTTGCGAAAGGAGAGCAGGGGGAGCCCATTACAAACCTGCGCAAAACTTACAAACCAGCTTCAAACAACATACTTGTTATACACTTGCAATCAGAGGTAAGTGAAGTGGCGTCCACATAGACCTAAATGAGATTACTTCCTAGACTACCAAGATCTGATCGGTTGAAATTGCGGACCAACTGCTTCTTCACTGGTTGTATCCAATAACAGAGGAAGCCGAAGACTAGAATTGTATCGTCATTATAGCCTAATGGAGTTTCTCTACTGACCTCATCATAGTAATGGCCTTTGTTTTGAATACAAGACGCAGCAAAGCAGAACTCAGCTTCCAGTGGTACCGCGTTGCAGACTTCACGTACTGTGACCAGGCCTTCCTCTGCACAACTAGTGACAGAGCAGAGTCAAATATATACGCTAGACCCCGTTAAGAGTGCTATGCCGTAGACGCCTTTGGGGCCTTTGACTCACTCTTGCAAAGCGAATAGGAAGATTTCGAACAAGCTAGTTCAAATGAGACAAAAATGCCTCATCGTCGAGAGGCGGGCTCATGGTTGAACGGTAAGTAATTTCTCATAAAACTAAATCACAGCCATGGATCTTTATTTGTTACTTAACAACAGTGCATATCAAGGATGGAAATTACCGCTGCATACAGGAGGAGGTAATGCAAGACTGTCGTAGGTAGCGTCCTCTCCCGTGCGTCTATTCATTTAATCAACATGGTAAAAATAATAGCTAAAGATACAGGCTTCATTATCACTTAATTCTGGTGCCAACCACCTTTCGGTGAGAGTATTAATGTGAAGATGTCTTTCGTATCCTGGCTGTTTCGATTATGAAAGCTCATTCACCGGAATAGTAAATCCTGTAAAAAAATAACCTGACGCCGTCTCACCATAGGGTGACCACAGAAGGGAAAGAGGGGAGGATTGAAGAATGTAGGCATACTTCTCATGGGAATGGGGAGGAGGTAGTGGCAAGGGGTAAGGTTTGTCAAGCTACTAGTACCAACTTTCCTTTTGAAACGTTCCGCTTGAGAGTAGCCCGGTGCCTTCTTCAGCGCCACGATGAAGACCTCCGCCTAGGCATGGAGGCTGACAATGTGTGTGTGTAACTGAACCTTCGCAGAGCAGATATGAGCGTCGGGGGTTGTCTCTCCGGGCCCCTGCCTTCTGTGTTTATGGCATGGGTGCTGCCTCCTCTGTTCGTGGACGGCTGTGAAAGTACTTAGGGACCGTTGCCTGTACATTGGAAAATAGGTGCAACAAACTTCGGACAAATCCCGCTATGCTAATTTGTTGGTTCTTCCTGCAACTCCTGTGATTGTCCGTCTGCCAAAACCTTCCGTCGTTGGACGGAATCAAGTATACCTCGGTTACTTCCTAATAACATCGAAGTTTTCATAAATGTTTTGCATTCTGTGCGAGTCAGGTCCTTGACTTTGGACGTTATTTTATATCGAATCATACTGCAGATCATTTTCCCACCACAGTTTGTTGAACCGGACGTAACAGTTCTTGTTGCTCATATCCAGTGTATTCAGTCTGTGGTGGTCAGACGTCGAAGGCGAAAACTTTCAGTGGCTCTGTTTCCCCAACTAAGTAATCTCTGCACTAAAGAGATAGCTAAACGTCCAAAAATTTGGTTGTACCAAAGAGCTGAAGTGGAGGAGAACAAATGCCTTTCCCTCTGTACTGTACACGTAAGTTCATATGCGGGTCAGTATACACAGTGACCAGATGTAGGCTATTTGACAAGAAGGCATTTACGTGGTTACATTCAGGAACTCGTGTAGCGACCGGTATAGAGGTGTTTTGCTTCAGCTCACGTGCGTGGTACCAAGTGTTTAGTTTCCAAGGATGTCCCTAAAGTGAGAAAGCATCCATAAAAGTGGGCACGGATTGTTGGAGATCCTCAGACTCATGCGTTTAAAGCAGATCTCCACTTTGTCTACGGCTTTCGCGACATGAGTGATTCGGTCCATAAAGCAGCTCGAAGTGGCGTTTTAAAATCAGTTTACCAACTGATTTCACCACATGCCTTTGAGTAATTTCCATAATAAGCTTATCCTTTCGTAAATGAGGGGATCAAACCAGAGTCCCTTGTTCGAAGTGAGGGGGGATACAGCCGTTACACAGGCTTTGAAACAAGACCGCTCTAATTTACCAAGAAAGTGCTTGGCAATGGCTAATGCACTAGTTACTTTCTTGGCCTCCGCCTTAGTAATAAGAGAACTCTGGAGGGTGTGCAGTCGAACACTGCCAAAGCTTGATTAGTTTTGAGACGCACAGCTTTGAACTTGCCGATAATTAACTCAATGAGGTTCGTTTCGGACTATTGGTAAACGGCGTGTATGTCAGCCTGTTAGGCTCTGGTATCAGGACTATAATGAGCAAAACGCTAGATTTTAATTTCATCAGTCAACAGCATTGAAGGAAATGATCATTTAGATGGCAGGCCACTGAAGAAGGTGGAGAAAGTGATGACCCCAAGACAAATCATGCAGGATTCCGCGGAGGCCACGTCTGGCTGAGGATAGGGAGGAACCCATCCATATACGATAGGAACAACTTGATAGATAGGGTTCGGACCGGTGGAGAAGATCATTCCGGAAACCATAGCGGTATAGCTTGTCAGGTGGAACGAAATGGTTCACACGACCAACAGCTTTGAAAAGGTCAAGGTAAGCAGAGTAAACGTCTCCCCTCCATTAACGGCAGCAGAGTCCCGCTGGGCTACTGTTAGCAGTAAACTCGTACAGCCTGAGCGGCCGCAGAGAAGGTTATGCTGCTCATCGCAATGGAGAGCTCATGATGGTAGGTGTTTAGTCAGGAAGTCATGGACTAGCGCTTCGACGCTGTCAATCACAAAAGATGGGATGGCAACCAGAAGGTAGTCGCCAGGCCAGTTGCACTGCCCACCTTTGAGGACGGGAATTCCATTCGCAGATTTTCAACCCTCAGCTACCGTTCCTACAACACTGGTCCGTGTAACGGGGATGCCCAACTGAACAGCCAGCTGTATAGCTCACTGACCAGAATCCCAAGGTGGTGTACAGTCAAGTCCAGGAGATGTGAATTGAATACTCTGAAGCTTCGCTAGCATAACATTCGTTATAGAACCTACCGTGAAAAGTCTGTCAGAAATTTCAACACTGTTTGTCTCGGAACAGTTCGGAGTGTCGTTTGCGAACCCTATGTTATAACAGTTAGTCATAATTTCAAGAGTCTAGTCGTTTGAACTCACAATCCCTTGCAGGTCCATTAACTGGGGCTTTTTAGCTTCGGCTTTACAAGTTTTTCGGTCCAACTTATACGGACGTTTGAGATCATTAACAAAGCGCTGGGTTGATCGTCGTGGGAAACCTCGTTGATCTTCCCGGACCATTTTTGTGCGGTGAGTTTGAAGTCCCGCACATAGACGGTGGTCTTCTGAAGCCCATGGTGTTATAAACTGAGTCTACGATAGACATTTAACATGAATCACTGTTGACCTCCTGGGCCGTAATCGCCGTTTCGGTTTTCGGCAGGTCGTGGAATATTATGGTGCCCTATACTCTATAGCTTCGCAAATGGCGGTAATCACATGACCGCGCATTTCATTAACAGACAATGATAAGCTAAAATGGTTCCACAAGGCATCATCTAGGACTGTATGACGCACGTCCACCATAATTTTCCGGAAAGTTATTTTGGAAACGTTTGTCAAGTGGGTTAGCTCGGCAGTACAAATAAGTTTGATTGTTATCACATCAAGACCACAAAAGCTAGGCAACGCGTTCTACATTATGTTGTCTATCGTTATTTCCTAATTAATGAATACATAATCTAAACGCAAAGGAACACGGTTTTTCCACCATCTAATGCAGTCCGCTACATATGAAAGAAAGCTGGTATAGCTGAATGCATCTAGAAATGCTGCAGGCATTGCTGTGACAAAGCCTTTGTACGAACGAGAGTGAACTTTCATGTGTGATAGATTAAGGTCTCTCATTATTAACATATATGGGTGGTCTGAGAAACGGATACAGCTGGGCCTCGTCGCATTCAAAACAAGGGCTGAGAGGCCGACAAATTGTGTTACCGAACAGTCTGTCAAAGTCGGTTGGTGCAATAAGGCGACAGAAGGATTCTGGGCTGGCAGTGGGCATTGGGTAAGGCAGGGCACTGGCTCATGTGATTGCCGACATAAGGCACATTACAAACTCGATCCTTTATTCTATCGTTTCGAAAGATGAGCGTATTTCGCCTATCAAACTTACGATGAAGATGACTTAAGGAAAGATATGGTTCAATGGGCGGAAAGCTAAAGAATCCAATAGCGAGCCACAGCGCACAGAGTTCCGTTAGGCTGCCGGTCAGGACTTGAGATTTGTTATAAGTACACTTGACAGATTTCATTCCGAATGACTGCATGCTGCTTGGCTTAAGACTGAGCTGAAGTTCTTAGGGGGCGCTGAGACGTTAGCGGAGTTATCTTCGATTCTGACTGAGCCCGCCAAGGTGCGCCTTTGCGACTGCAGTTCCGTTAGGTAACTACTAGGCAAGCAGCCTTCGCTAAATATACAGCTGTCAAGGATTTCGTCTTTGGAACTATCGGGATGGAGGCTGTTATCTTCGGAAAGTTGACTGCGCCTGCAGCGAAAATGCTGAAACATGTATCCAACTTCTTCTGTGGCGGTCGCGGTAAGTATCAGGAGCTGCCGTAAGAATTCACCTAAGGCCAACCTATGGCATACAGTGCACGTTATGATCGGTAGAAGCACGTTTTCTAGGTTCAAGGCAGGTTCAAGAGGATCTTATTGCCTTACATCGTGTTCGGTGTTGTCCGCACACATATCGAGTACCTTTCTGATGAACACTCCGACAGAACTTTCAAAAGCGGTTGCACTTTTCGTGACTAGTTTTCACTGTGATTGTTTCACTCAAAGTATGCCGGGATATGTTGAGACATGGTTCAAGGAAAGCAGCTCAAAGGATAATAAGAGAACCTCTTCGGTTTTTCCAACACTTACGAGGGCAGTACGTATCAATCTGTGGTTGCTTACATGTGCTGAGCCGGGGTTTTCTGCCAGACGGACAATGAAAATGAAACAACCAGGTTGTATATACATTTGAACACGGCGAGCAAACCGAACTTGACGGTCATGTTCATCGCGTAAATGTATAGATAAATGAAAGTACCTAAACGTCATGTACTTATGAAGGAATCCGACCGGCCAGCAGAATGCCTAGCTCCGATGACAGGCATGTCAATACCTCTTGAACGTGACGGTGACTGGGCATCGGCCAAAACTGATGCGTAGATTTTGGAGTGTTTACTGTACGTTCAGGTGAGTTTAACAAATCGTGAGTTGGATGAACACCACCAATGATGACGGTATCATCGCGGAACGTGTTGAGTTTGAATGGTGGATCCAAGACCGCGGCCGCTGAAGTGAAAGTATTTCCTGCAGAGACAGCGAATACCTGCCCAAACCGTCGAAAACCATCGCAGTTAATTTGAGTACAGTCCAGTTTGGTACGGTACACAGTACAGCTCCACAGCGATACCGAATGAAGAAGTATGAAACCAAGCATCACAGCCAGAGCATTGCAATGCATGCTCCTTCACGCAAACAAGCCCACAGCAGGACCAACGCGTGGACCATTCAATCCTTGTGCATTATGAGCTGGCCAAAGTAGCCAGAACTAGCGAAACAAGCTGCAGCATTGTTGACTTTCTATGCCACATGGAACTGACAGTCTAGTGTACAAATATGTGAAACTAGTTGTGACGAAATAGAAAAACGTCGGTCTATGAAAGAATACGACTCACTTACAGAAACATAGGACGAACGGTAACAACTTGTTTTCAACTTGTAGGCATCAGCTCTCCTTGTATATATCAGTGATTTTGAAATGTTTTAACTTGTTGTATCCGACCTTACAGTGTGGCATTTCTAACCCTCGCTCGTAATTTGAACATTTGAAAGCTATATTCAAGACCAATATGGTCAAACCCCAGCTCTTGATGTAGTTGTACGTGGTTCAGCCCGCACAAACGGAGGTTAGTAAAGAAGTATGCAACCCCATCCATGAAATTCATTCCAAGCACGCGTGTGACATTTTAAATATTTTTCAGCAGATAGAAATTGGACTGTCGAGGTAAAAGAAATGGAGCCAACTGTTTTGCAATATCGCGCTAGAGGATCGTAAACCGTCACTATTCCCTCAGCATATAAAACAGTTGCTTGAACAGCGTAAAAAGTTGGCCGTGTTTATCCGCATCAATGAGGTAAAACAAGCTGTAGGTCAACTACACAAATGATTGAACATTTTTGTAGAACCGGTTGAAACACCTACCTCAACCCACTGATAAACTACCTGCATTTTTAATTTTACCGCACGCGCAATGGGAAAAGTTAGAGCTATCGATAAGGTGTGGGAAACCTATCTATTCTCTCAGATAATGACTATCACCTTGCCCGTCTCACTTGACCAAATCTAGGATACGTTCGCTGGACAATTAACCGTATTTCCTTTTAGTTCCGGATGTTTAGTGGTTCTTCGATCTATGCTGAGTTTACTCGCGACGTCTACCAGTAGGCCGGGTTTAGCACGGTCGCGTCTATGGTACAGCAACAGTGTATAAAGTCTAAGCCGAATAACCTTCCCGCCCCGACCCAAAGGGAAGGGCGGTCGTGATGACGATTTGTGTTTCGTTAGGTAACTCACCTTTACTACCGTCTTTTTTGATCCGAATCAGCTGCTCATCGAGCTCAGAGTTTACAGACGCCCGCCGCTTACAGACACGAATATTCAAGATTCAGCTTACTGGCAGACGTTGCTCAGAGGACTACTAGGTGCCCGGGACTAATGTTTGCAATGCAGACGTTAAAAAAGTGGATCACATTTGCTGAAGAAGTTGATAGTCATCCAACGTGCGTTCAGTTAATCGCCAGCATTGTCATACGCTGTTCGGGAATACATAATGTTTTGGTATCCCCAAACTTTTGGTCCCTGCAAAAGAAATTGCAATCGGGCGTGTTATTCCACGTTCATCGTTACGCAAAACACACCGAGCGGTCAGTAATGGCGAAAACTGACGCTGGTTTACACCTAGCATATCGTCTGTTTTTTACATAGGATACGTCTACTGGTATCATATTTCTTATTGATATCGGGGATGAAGTGATTGATGTTCTGCAGCGAATGCAAATGGTCCTCTCGGCCAGTTTGCTTGGATTGCACACAACTAGTTGTGGTCGAATCATAACACACAGCACAGCCACACTTACGCTTAATCTAGGTCTGCGATGACAACTTCCTGAGGTACTCATCACTGCTGGTGTCCAAAATTCAGCTGTGGATGTTGATCCTTCGTCGGATTTCGGACTTAGTGTATGTGTTTGGCGAACAAATCTTCCGAATCTGGCAACGGTTCCGTCGATAAACGGTATACAGGCCGAATTCCTTTCGTCTGCGTTCAGTAAAACTTTTTAATGCACCCCGATGTTATGCTGCCGCAATGTCGCCTACAAATCACAAACTCATTGCACGAATGCCTTATTATAAAACAAAGTTGTTCATCACATCCCTACCGCGAACTGTCGTACTATCGCTCGACCGAGCCGATTACCGCCCATGACTTTGAAGTTGCTGAAGCTGACTGTGATCACATGTCTCATCCGGGTAGTATCTAGTCATCAAAAAATGTTGGTCAGCCTCAATACATATAAACCCAAAAACTTCAGGCGATTAACGTTCCTGCTTCGATTTTCTTGCAGTTGGTAATATCAAAATCCCGAATCGCTATCCTCTCCCTTATATCCACCATTTTTCTTTCGCCTTGAACACCAAAACTGCTTTTCTAAAACTATCTCGGTGCAAGTAGGGCGCCGAATTATCGTGGCCATTGGTAATGGTCCAGAATGGTGATATTAAAATTTTTGGTCTTTTAGAGTTTCTCCGAATGCCACTCAGTTCACTTAGTGCAGCCCAAAAACTGTAACGCACTGTCGACAAGGTTACAGGTGGTTTTTGTTTCATATACACTTACTTCGATGATGTGTTGGCTGCTAGTCGAGATAATTTCAAACATGAACGTCACCGGCGTTTATGTTTCGGAAGTTTAACAGGATTCGAAGTCATTTATAATTATTGCAAGTATATCCACACTGTTAGTCCACTGAGATTTTTAAACTCTGCAAGTTCGCAGTGTTCCTGATTCCATCGAAAAGTTTTCGGCGTTTCACCGACTTGATTAATTACAATTGTCCTCTTATACCGCACTATTTACGCATCTTGCAGTTACTAACCGATCTTCTACAAGGATCAGTGAAAGGCATTGTCTTCAGTTCTCGCGAGCAATTTGCGTTTACCGTTTACATCGAAGATATGGCTCAACCACACGTTAGAATCCAAAAATATCAGATTGTCCCTCTTTACCAATACTTCACCAAGCGTGGTCGGAGGGGATCCCCGAATAATTTCCGTCGAGGAACTACAGCCCATCTCATTTTCCCTTCGAAAACGCTTCCCTGTCCGAGCTAACTATAGTGCGCTTGGCGGGGAAATACCCGCGATTTACCCATCAGGTCGGCATTATCGACACCCATCAGAGGGTTTTGTTTTCATTGTCTTGAATAATAAGTCGTTTGCCTAAGCTTACCTTCCAACCAGACAAACTTTCGCCCAGCGAGATCCTCACTTTCATTACATTGCGCAGGTTACATCGGGCATTCATCTGTCAATGTTGTACCACACGCTTGCTGCTGAGGAAACATTGCCATGGTTTCAACTTTGTCTGACAAAGGTCTAGAGAAGTCGACAAAAAGGCTCAAGGATGAATAGTCACATCACCTTGGAAACATTCCAACCCTCCGGTTATCAAAGAGCCTCTTGTCTTTTTTTATTTCAGAATCTTTACTTTGTTCTCGACTACTTGCTCCACTGGTCAGCCTTAAACCTTTTCAATCATTCACCGTTTTTCTTCACACCCCGTGATGCACGCCATGTTCAAATAAATTTATCGAATTTTTTACGCAGTATCGTCAATTCCTGTTCGTACTGCTAGCGAAGCGAGATCCATCGTCATATCGTCTTCTCACAAACAAATACTTGATACTCATGCACCCAATTGAATATCATTGATCCACTATCATCTTCCGACAGAAAGAATATTTATCTAGTTATATAAATTATTTTAGCCGCTGGCCGATAAATATTATCGCATCAGATATCACAGAGAGATGATTGCCAGGACTGCTGGAAGGCTACTTCCGGTGTACCTTATTTGGTTATCGCATATAGTTACTTACAAGTCCGGTGCTGCGCCTCTTGTGACTTGACATGCAATTTTGGCTTTCAACATATCAGAATGACAGCAATCACGCTCATGGTGGGAGGTCTCCACCGATAACTGAAGACAAATTGCTCATGTAGTTGAACGCAGATGAACGAAATATCTTTCACCGGACCTGTTTTCCATTAGATCAACCCTAAAGAAAGATCTTGTAACCACTCCAACCAAAATCATGTAGAGGTAAATCCTTTGACTAGCCGGTGAATGTCTCCGCGCGATACCACACCCAGCCAACATAATAATATACACTCAAGGCTTTCGGAAACATGAAAAATCGTCGCCTCACCCCCATCCGGAAGCATGCATAATTCAGTGGCACTCCTCTTGATTTGCACACGTGTACACATGCGCTTACTTGGTGTGATTCAGTATAACAATCGCTAGAACTTCCCCATTCTAGACTATTCGGACCGATATCGCACCACTATAAGTAGTTCATTATCGATCTACCTGCAGAGCGTGATACTGCCAATCATGATACAGCGAATTTGACAGATGTGTGTGACGATCTCGTGCAATCATCGGACAACTTGGTTTGTTAATTCAGGGCAAATTTTCCCGCAGTTGCCCTTTAAATGGTTGCTGCAGTCTCAACCAGTACATTAATCGGCAAATCACCACCATCACCACTTCCAGACGTTGAATGCCCCTCGACACGTTCAATCACTCGCACAGGTACAAAAGTCGGTCTGCCTACCAGTTTCTTCCAAATTGCTTCACCGCCGCCTTATTTTCCTTCTGCTGATGCAGCGGTGCTTGTTTCAGATTCCCAAGCAAGGATAACTTTTAGCGTTTTTCTTGTCTTATATCTCATTTTCTCCCTCATGCTTCAATCACGCTTGCATTACGCCTCAGCACACACATCTGTTTAAACTGTTTGAAACTAGATGCAACAACTCATCACACGTGTTGGCTTTTCCTACAACTCCCGTGATCGGTCGTCTGCTAAAGTTCCGCTGTTAGACTGCATTTGAGCTCTATTGCTTTACAACGTCAACTACTTTCGAAGCAGATCGATTACCCCTTCAATAACATTAGAACTTTTACGAATATTGCTAATTCTCAATGCGTCTAGCCCTTCGCCTTGCTGGTTATTCGATATCAAGGCATACTATCGTGCACTGCTCCCCTTTAAGTACATGATTTTGTTTTCTGTGTAGACAACCCTTTTTGTGTATTGGTTGACAGTGTGTAGTTAGGCTTTTGGAATTTTGGAAGTTCCAAATTGTAAGTTCATCTGCACACGAAGAGAAGTTTCCGGGGGTCCTTTCAAGAAGGCCACTAATATGCAGTGGAAGAATAGCGACATAAGGGCTAAGCCCTCAGGCACATCCACTAAGATTGATGCGGTTGAACGGCCGATGGATTTCGACTGCTTCAAAACGAAGCTATTCGGCGGTACGCCGTTGGCTTCTAGTTTATGTAGGAGTGGATCCTGGAGCACTCGGAAAAACGCCTTGACAAAATCAAGGGAGACAATGCCTGGAGAAGTTTTTTTGGTCTTCATCAGAATGTCCGTAAAGAGAACCATGTGAGTCACAAACAACCGCCACCGCATGAAACCACACCCGGTCATAGGACTAAGGTAGTTTGTGGGACGATTCTGGAGTACTACAAAATTAATAGGGTCTCCCATTACCTTCCAATGAATACTGGTTAGAATAGATGATAGGTTGCTAAGAGACGAGTGTCGATCCACTGATTATGAAAAATTATTTATACCACTTACATCCAATTTAAATGGTGTCCCTACAGAGAATCAGCTCAAAGAACTCGCGGAATGTGTTTGCGTTTATACAGGGCCTAAATTTAGCATTGACAGGACCCACCGAACTGAGCCATTCCGAATTGACTGGTGAACATTTCACATCGTTCACCAAAATTCTTCTGGTAAAGGGGGTCGCGTCGATCTGTCAGGTTCAGACGTGTGAAAATCAACCGACTCCTACCTCTTCCTAGTGCTTATCTCTATGCATTTTACTTATCTTGTTTCTGAAAGTTAATTGAACCTTGACCCATATGTTCTGTTTTATCGCATTAATGTGATAATTTTGCGAATAGCTAGTTACGTAATATCGTAATTTGCTCCAGTGGTGCATGCGTCGCCTTTTCGGAGCCCGCTTCGTAGAACTCCTTCGGGTATGAATGTCGCAGTTTGTGATTATAATTTGTCTTTAACCTGTCCTAAATCAGAGTGTGGCCCATTTCCAGGAAGCCCTCTGTCTATCGGAACTGCTGGAGTTGTCTAATTATCGACTTTGGTGATTTGTTTGGTAGCATTCTGACATTGTGATTCAATCTCGTTTTGAATATTTGGGGTTATTTGTGTATCGCCATGTGTTGCTCAACGTCATCGTGAATGGTCTTGCAAAGTTTCCAGAAATATCTGTAGTGGTACTCTGAATGCAGTTGATGCCGGTTTATTATGAAAATAACTGTAGTGGTTCTTACTTATCTGAGCAACCTCGTGCGCTTCAAACGTGACTTCCACGTCTGCCTGACGGGACGACTTAGCTAATAAATTTGTTGCGTCCGTGACATGTGTACTCAAAGAGCCAGTTTTATCTCTTGTGCCAAGTTCAACACATTAGAACATGTCACGATACGGCAACAGCGGAACTGTGATCCTTGTCGGTCACGAACTTTGATAAATGCCTCGATGACCTCAGACTTAAAAAATGCAGTCTTATTGCGAATAATTGTGAACGGTCGAAAAGACGGCGAACGACCCGTAGTAGATTCGAGTATAAGGGGTACTAAGAACGCTTGTGGAGTGCCTTTGACCTGTCTGCTTCTTGAGTCTTGAGGCTGAGGCGGACGGCATTTCCTTCTGGAAACCAAGCTGAAGTTACCTTTGTGGCCTGTAGGGTTGGCGTAACCAGTGTACTCAGTAGCACAGTAAATGCAAGACCAGGATCAGTTGATCGTATTGTCCATGAGGATATCAAATAGACACTTGATCCATATTGTTACATTTCTTAATGAATGTGGGGTACAACGAAGTACACAATTTTCCTGGCCCATGTCTCGTGGATTCTTTAAAGTTCAGGCTGTCTGCAGTATTATCGAGGCTAACCCTCAAACGTTTTGTCGGGTTATACCAAGCCGGCATCAGAGCTGCGATTTCACCCATAACAACTAACTGAAAGGCGTGTTGGGTTTAAATAAGAGTATCCAGATAAGATAAAGAAAATCATCATTCAAATACGAGTACATGACTGCAAGTAAAAGCGTATGATGGTCACGAAATTTGACCTGCTGTCAGGCAACATCGCACAAAGCATGTTATCACTAACTAGGTACAACAGAAGCAGAACAAGGCCAAAAAGACTGGCAAAGTTTTCTATATGCACTTTTGCTAGTCAACAGTAAAGACTGAGCATTCAGAGATGATGACCCTACTACCATTGAATTCTTGTATGATCAACGTTTCAACAGGTGCAGTAATGTGGGGATGCTTGTTCTATATGGATTGCCTAAGTTCTGTTAGCTTGTCCTCCAGTCTAAAGCATTTGATGTAGATGCATGTTAGAACCATCTAGCCATGACCGTGACCAGCAGAACAACGAAAGTAAATGGAAAAGTGGGTGGAAATTTTGAGCGTTAGTTCCCTCGATGGGATAAGCGGGCGGCATCCGACGGATATTTCAAATCATTTTTGCAGGACCTGTCTTTAAAGTGCTCCTGCAGTGGTCGCTACTCAACAGTTGCAGCGCGGTAAGAGAGACTCAACGTAAGCACAGGGACAGCGATGGCCCCAGAGGCTATGGAATGTTTGTTGGAGCAACCTGCTTACTAAAAGTCCCCACAAAGGTAGTAAGTCAATGGTGATGCAATTACGGGCGATTATCGGCAAACTCTACTGAGGCGACTAGCTTACGTTCTATTAGCTGCACGAGTTAGATATTCTATCTTCCTTTATTCCGACCAACCTTTTATATTGTGCAAACTTATTGCATTCCGAAAGTCCTGTTTATGGCTGCGACGTTACCTAAACCAATATTTCCGGAAAGTCTGGTTACTTTGAGACTGTGGCCCAGCGTTCACACTTTTTAAAACTAGTTTCCCATGCATTGTGTTTAACCAGGCAGTAATCAGGTAAGGAGTTGTTCTCCAGCTCTTCTGGTGACCTCCCAGCATGTGGTTTCCTTATTTTCCAAATGTTTTATATTGCTCCCAGGATTATTTTAGTAAGCAGTCGATGGCATAGTGGGAGGAAAATCGCATTTGCTGAGCAACCGCAGCACAAAAGTGACCCAAAAATTCAGTTTTACAGAGGGGCCACTTTCAAACCTGTAAGCCCGCACCTACACGAAAAAGGCAGCTGTAGAGTCAACAGCAAACATTGTTCAGATAAGCGAATCCTTCGGGCATTATACCACTTCATGTAAGTGAGTTCCGGCCCGCTTTTTCTTAAAATCGCATAGTGTTCTGCAGTCAAATACGATTCGTATAGTATCGCTCTCCATATTTTTATTGACCCACACCCCCGCGAACTACTTTGACAGCCTGAATGGCCACAAGGGCGGATATCAGGCGAAATTATCGGTTTTAACAGGTCTACAAATCACTAGAAGAATCCCCCATTTTGCTACGTTAGTTGCCTCTCTCGAGAGCTTTTTAGTATGATCAAATTTTCGTATACCCGTGACAACTTTAAATTAGTATAATGTTCTGCTCTTGATGTTTACTGTAATTATTACGAGCAGTGTTATACTGTGTTTTCAGTTACTGTCTTTCGTGTTTGCAGTAGCCAGTCAGGTTAGAAAAGGAACAAAATTACTGGATCCAGGCGACTTGAGACCATGGCCCCGAGCCCACAAACCATTGAAATCTCTGAAGCACTTATTCAGTTGGCTCAAATTCGGGTAGAACCGAAATGTTGTGATGTCTCCCGAGGTTGTCCCTACGGACACCCGTCACTGCAACAGTATCAGAAGTTTGCTACAACCAGGCAAACCTAAGTCAACCGAGTGTGCACCAGTCAATTAATGCTGACACCATCAACGCGGCAGTTTCCGCTGGATTAGGTACATTATACAATGTTAATAATTCACGAAGGTGATACTATATGAAACTGGACAAATTGGAAGTTCCTGGCAACGGCCAGCCGTGAACTGAGCAAGTTCACGGATGGTTAATACTAGGTATGTAACATAACTCAGGAAGTGAAGAGTACTAGGCTGAAGCAGGTAAACTGGGACCTGAAAGCATCGAACTTGCTATCGAAATCTCCGACCAGTTGCAAAGTAGCCAGATTCTCTCGATGAGCGTCCGATGGGTTCATAGCCTGCTGAGGTAAAAATTACTCAGTCTTCACATGACCATACCGAGGATTGATTGGTTTTACATAGCGTCTGCAGAGGACCTGCCGCCACTTCTATTGCAATAGGCCGGTAAGGTCAGCAATGATGAAACGAGTTTTACACAATGGGTGAGAACAGAAACATTCCGCATTGGCAAATAAAACGGTGTATATTTTCCCAGTCTATTAAATCCCAGCGACTACGACAAGTTATTCGCGCCGCACATCAAGAAGGTGCCCACACACCTTACATGCTTTGTTGCTACTGTTTCAAGTGTTAGGTGGGGAGGGTCCGCCTGGACGCAGCACACAAGGCGCAGTCTCACAAATGTACTAACCAGTCTGAATGACTCATCACTCATCAGCATGCAGAGAAGTCGACAACAGTTCCTAACACATTGTAATTTTTCCTGGTAGTGTTTTACCACTGTCTGTCGGTTTTAAAATGGCTGCAAACAATGAGGTCGATTTCTACCTACCGACTCACATCAGGCAGCTTCGCCCTTCTTGGCGCATATATCGACAGCTTTTGAACCACAGCGTGACACTGTGAGGTTATTATAGTTTATTGGGGGCATTCGTTTTGTCGGCTGCATCCAAAGCTGGTTCTGGACCTCCTGCAAGGTCTCCGTGATGGTTTCAGGAATACAGAAAC
This sequence comes from Paragonimus skrjabini miyazakii, assembly GCA_014338405.1. Taxonomy (NCBI): domain Eukaryota; kingdom Metazoa; phylum Platyhelminthes; class Trematoda; order Plagiorchiida; family Troglotrematidae; genus Paragonimus; species Paragonimus skrjabini miyazakii. Next base: position 25,923 of record JTDE01001968.1, read on the forward strand.
GAAGTAGTTGAATTAGCTCAATCCCAGAACTAGCTTCGACGCAAAAGTAACAGCAACCGAACTAGGCAAAGCAAGTAATTTATCCCTCGAGCGCAATTCCACAACTTATAGTCAGTAATGTAATAAAACAACAGTAATGAGAAATAGGTCCAGTGACAATCAGCACATCCTTCGCAGTTCAAATGCAAGTCCGGGCAGTAGTGTTGACGATGCTTCTTTTTCACACGTTCGGGAATTCTTGTCTGCGCCGGGTTGATTGCAGATACTCTTTCAGTAACTGACTGAAAATCTGAAACAAACTCAAAAACGGAACTTTCAGTCTAAGGAGATTTAACTGACAATATAAGAGAGAAATTCAAAATCTTCATACACTTAAGACAGATAATAGACGGACCAAGATTGACAACAAAAAATGAACATGAATAAGTGACGGACTGCGCATCTGTGAGTGGGAGTTCACATTTGCAAAGAATAGGTAAAGCACGTCCAGTAATACCCTTAACCGTCATATTAGCAGGTTTTAAGACAACATAATGTTCCAGCCGCTTCATGCAAACCACAGAAATGAAAGATTCAATACAACCAGAGTCAACAATGAAGGAATGCTGAAGACCACCATTAACAATGATCGATTGTGTTATGTGGTGCGTAGAATCAACGGAATTAGTAGAAACCACTGTAAGAGCAATGAATTGAAAGTCAGAATTCAAATTATCGTCACTACTGGAATGTGTAAAAGAAGACTTTGAACTATGGCAAACGAATTGTACGTGCTTGCTACCACATGACTTCCACTCGTTCTACCGACGGGCAGCATATGGATCGAGCACAAGTTGAATATCATTAACTGCATTTCTAGTATTAACCCTTTCAGACAGCCGCCCTTGCTGACCTTCTGATCATTTCACGTTGTTGTTGTATAAAACCATCAATTCATCTTTCAGGGCAGCTTTAACATCCTGATACTGCACGCATAGTGTTCTAGCCAACTGGAAAGTGGAATTCGGAAGTAGTAAAAGCTTCTGTTGTAGATCCCGCGAATTTATTCCAGCAATCAAACGGTCGCGGAGTTGAGCCAGTAATTGGTCTTCGAAATTACATCGAGCAGCTTGAGTTTGAATTTGGAAAATAAACTGTTTGATATCCTGATTTTCTTTTCTCACGAGCGTATGAAATTTAGCTCGTTCAGCTGCTTCAAAGTTTACAGGTTGGACATGTGAAAGCAGCAGTTTCTTCAAGGATTCATAAAGAAGAGAAATCGGTGAATCAGGAAAGGACAAGTTTTCATCAAGCTTTTCGCATCTTCGCCAATTACGGTGAGGAAGTGAGCGGCTTTCTTTTCCGCCTCCATCTCTTTGCCTGTGAGACACCATATTTCGAAGCGTTCAAAATAGCCCCCGATTTCCCTCGACGAATTATGAATATTGAGAATTTCAAGTGGACACGAATCCACCGTAGAATATTACAGAAGTCCGCGACGCCAATTGTGATGGTTCCAGGAATACAAAAATGAAGTATTTGAATTAAATCAACCCCAGAACCAGCTTCGATGCAAAAATAACAACAACCGAATTTGGCAAAGCAAGTAATGTATCCCTCGAGCGCAAGTCTACAACTTATAGTCAGCAATGTAATAAAACAACCGTAATGAGAAATAGGATCACTGACAATCACCACAGTCTCCAATCCCCCCGAGTTGCCAGCCACTCGTCACAGCTTGAAGTCATCCACAGAATCCACTGGAAGCACTTCCAGTTCAGGTAGCTCATTCGCGCAAAGCGAGTAGTGGTCAAAACCAAACACATGGACATTGTGTTCATCACAGCCCGCCGGGGAGAAGTACTCAGTTCAACATGGACACTGCTGTCTTCCATACAATGGCATGAACATATATCATAGATAATTCCAACCCAGTTCAAAGTGAAATGGTTTACAGTGCATCTTTTTATGAGCTATCACTTAAGATGCATCATTGAAGTCGTCGAAAACCACGTGGATTGCATGACCCTGATGCACTGCCTCAACTCATTTCTCCTCTGTGATGGAAAGGCATGCAATGCTGGAGCGTTCACGCGTGAAACCGCGCTGAACTCGGTTAGGGAGTTCTACTCAAGTTACTTGAGTCTCGACTTTTTCACTTTATAGTCAGTTGGGTAGTTTCTTAGCGATATTGATTAGGCTGTCAGGTCGACGATTGATAGTTATCGTCCGGTCCCTCTTTCTTACCAAGAAAAAACGTACCTCCTCACACCACTGCACAGAAGAGACCCCGTATAACACGGACGTTCAAAACACTAAAGTAGGCGAGCTGCAAGAGACCGCTGTGAAATCACAAAACAGTCTTGGTTTACGTCCACTTGATCCAGTGGCTTTCGTGATGTTCAGCTCCGTTAGTAGTATCAAGGTATTATAAAAATGAAAATCTCCCTATATCCCGCAAGAAGTAGCACTCCCAGGTTTTGTTTCCAGGTTCCTGGAAGGGGCGTGGGTTTTCGGTGCGAAGATGCTTATATCTGGACCTCCCATAGGCACGCGTACTCTAATTCAGCCTGGAAAGAGATTACAATTCAATCCAACATCAAAGAAAGCAAGATACTCTGCACTCTTTTCAGATCAACCCACTTCAGTAGGCCAGTCGATCAATGAACTGGTGATGAAAGTAAAAAACGCAAGACATGGATAAACCTATTAATCTGTGCACAGATTTCAAAGTTGCTCGCTGATGGCCTGAAATGCAGGTGAATTGTCCGAAACGAGGCAACGTATTATTGTCATGGTGAGCCTTGAGAAGTGACGTAAGACTGGTGGAAATAACACCACCAGAAGTAGCCTTTCGAGAATTACGTACAGCAATAAGCTTTTTCCTGAGCACGCAAACCTCCCTGATCAGATATTCAGTTTGACAGCGTGATTCCACGGTGTAGTGCTATTCACCATACCGAGGACCAATGGACAGAAGTAGCTAGGGATCAAGACGGAAGAAGGTGAGGGTCCAATGATCTCTACACCAACGATATTGTAACCAGCTCGCGCTCAGTAAAGCTAGGTTTTCTGGTAAAGGTTTGTTTTTCGAAACTCCTACTGCCTCAATGACTCACCATCTTTTGGCTCACCTTTTCCGTCCGACAAGGGGGGTGACCAGATCACATTTCCGTTTTCACGGCGTTACGGAGAAGCTGGAAACAGTCAAAACCAATATTGGCGAACGGATTTTGAATTAACCATAGAGTTTAGCGGGCATATGTTACATACGATTCGACTTCTGGGAATTTTTGGAAAGTGTGTGAAACATTGATTCCATAGTCCGCCATTTTTGAGACAGTACGCTAAAGTCGATCAATTGTAGATAGTGATAACTTTTCACTTAGCGTCACTACATTCCAGTCGATTTACTTGGTACCGGCGTGATAAAACATCAAGGTCATCCTGCGGGAAAAATGATTATTACCAGTGTTGACTGCAACCTCAGTTCAGATATCACTTGCAAACAATGATAGAGCGGGCCAGATGAGAGGGAAAGAGAGTTGACAAATGTAAAACAAAGGCGGTCTAAGGGATAAATCTTGGTGTATTTCACTGCAAACAGGCCGGCAGGAGATAGGACACTTGCAAGAAACCATTATAAACAATGAGAAATGAAGTTGTGCACGTGTAAATGGAACAGCTAACAGGCTAGGACAGCATGGAATAAAATGTAAGGGTAATTTTCCTGATGTGCTACTTCTGTCCACTGATTAGTAGCAATGAGCACCTGCGTGGTGCATGGACCACACTCTTGAAAGTCGTGACACAATCAGCAACAACAGCAACGACCGAGAGTCTGACTAGGAGATATTGTGGCTTCGGCTCTCGGTCACCTCAACTGTCACGTGGAACATCCCGGGGGAAGACGTTGATAAAAGTGTTAAAAATTAATAAGAGGTGGCTAAGTGCAAGAACCAAGAATGGCACTAATGCAAGTACGCCATTGATTGTGGCACACCGCCATCTCGAATAGCGTCTCTAATCAGCAGTTTGAGTGATCACGTCGACCCCAGCCAAGCAGGTGACACCCACCCACTTTGCTCAATGGAGTAGACAGGCTTTTCATATTTCGGGACCACAATGTTGTCTAATCACCACGCGGTCTTACCCAACTGCTGATGGTCCAAGTGTACAATGCCCGCTACGGTGAGCAATTAGATGGCATGTGGAGTAAGTGGCCCAACCATCACAGGCTGAGCAACGCGAGTAGCTGGCACATTGATCGCGCAGCATGAAAAGTTCCGTAGTATGCATCGGCGAACGGCCACATTGCTTATACGATCAGTCCACTTGTTTTGGGCTAATTGGTGTGGACAACGATGGTCGAACACAGCAAGTCTGTTGATATCTTCGTTGCAAACAGTGAACGTTTTCAAACCATAGAACAAAACAATGCACACTAGCGTTAGATACCCTTCCTTTTAGCGACAACCGAACGTTCTTTTGAAGCCACATATGACGCAGGCTGGCTAAAGCAACTCATGCCCTTGCCATTCTTGCCGACTTCTCAGCAGCAATATTACACAATGACATGATAATGCCATCCAAGTACGTGATGGTTTCCAGACTCAAGTGAATTACCCGCAAGAAAGGTGGGTATGAACCTGCTCCGTCTTGAAGAAGCATTTTGAAGTTGAGAAGAACGTTTCCCATAACCCACCCCGATCATCCATCTTGTTTACCATGGTCTGCATATCCTTGGCGGAGCAGCCAAGTAGGACCATGTCTTCCGCATACTCCACAGCGGTCAGCCTAGCCTCAGGGAGAAGCTCACCACCAAGCATAATGGGTTCCTCAAACGCAAACTCCAGAACGTCGCCCGCGACAAAATTTAACAGGAGGGGGGAAATCGAACATCTCTGGCGAACACCACTACAACTGATGAACGCCCGAAACAGTTGTCTATGAACGTTCATCTTGTTTGCGGGCGGAACACACGGTGACCTCAACAGATTCATTTTTCCCCATGAAACTCCCCTGTAAGGAAGAGATGTCCACAGCAAATGACAAAACAAAACGGACACGCACAACAACCTGGTCCGACTTCAGGCGGCCACTCAAAAATGCACGGTAATCTTTGTCAGAGTGGCGCCACCTGTGACTGACTGCTATATGGTCGAGTCGTGTTCGTGGTTGAGGGGCATGGAGAGGTTCCCATGTAACACAGTGCCTCTTTCTGTGTTGGACCGAAGTGTTCAAAATGTGGGATGCGCACAGCTGCAACAGTCTGCTGTCACTGTCGATGTGCTTTGTCCGGACATCCAGCATGCCTCCCGGCCGCCTCCCCGCTAGAGAAAGAGGAACAAGATGAGCATTCAAGCCACCCGCTAGTATGATAATTTTACAGTGTTTAGACTGCCTCAGACCAACGAGGGCGTCAAAGAACGCACTGTTGGTAGCAGGTCAGGGGAAGCAGCAATAGAGAGGCACAATGGTGAAATTTTTTGAGGTCAGCTAACCACTAATCGAGTTGCATGAAAGTGCCTGAAAATCTTCGAAATGAGTTCAAATCGGGAGATCAAATGATAATCACCGGACCAATTTCGTATACTGCATTCTTGCGATCTCGAGGAATATCCGCTAGTTTTCTGACACTAGGTATGGGTCCCCTGATGGTAGGCGACCTGAACAACAGACCAGGTGAATCAAGAAGTTGACCAGCAACCCTGAAAAGGCTTTAAGGGTGGAACCAACCAGACCTGAAGCGATTTCACTTAGGTATGGGTGCTTTGTAACGCAAAAATAATCGCTTCCTCGGAACAGGCCTTATCGATGACATTATGAACCTTAATTTCGAAGATTATGCAGCAAACGCTGTTATACAATTTAATGAGAACCTCGGCGACATTCCGCTACGTTTGATGGGTCTTAACGAACCCAAGAGAATGGGCAAACTAGTCTTTGTCTAACGAGCAGATGCTATAGACTGGAAACGATCATTCAGGTGGGCAACACAGCGCCCCGTAAGCAGAGTCGTTCGGTATGACGCAGTGCGGTCAAGTCTAGTCCATTGTCTAGGTTTAATCTGTTCTAACCTTCAGTGGGCTGCTTCCCGCCCGGCTAACCACTGCAACCATAGTGAGCTGCAACGATCAAAGAAGAATACGTCACTGTTTCAAATGGTAAGGAGGATGTAAATAAAAGGGTTCTGTGACATATATTCCGGTTCGACTAATTGCAGCATTTTGTGACAAAAGCTCTGACCACTTGACAGAAATTCAAAAGTTATTGTGCATCCATGGAGACTAATGTGTCCTAGTGGTTAAATACACGATACAGGTTGTTGCAAGCTGACTGCCTGCTGGTGACGGAAGAGCAAGTGTGAAAAATTCAAAGAAAGTAATCTGTCAGGAAAGAAGTAAAATAAAAAAACCTGCCGAGTAACAGAATAAAATACAGAGCTTCCCGAAGAAGTTAAGCTTACACTTATCCAGGTTGTCCTTCAAACAATCCGCCGCGAGGGAAGCTACTACTTCTGGTAGTTGCTTGTTCCACAAGTTGACAAATGCACTTGAGTAAGCCGTTACTTATTGAGTTCGGTGCCACAAATTTATCTAAATCCATCAATTGTGTGAGCGACGAACAAACCATGGTTTAGAAGGTGAAGTTTGCTTGAAACTGGCCGTAAATACCCCATATTTTGCTGCAGTTTTTGAGTCATTACCGCCGGAGAACAATCCACCTCCTTCGTTCAACATTCTAAGCGGCGGATACCTGCTGGTAATATGTGGTGTTGCGTATGTCTGAACTGCCCCCAGCTTTCTCAATATCACTCCTTCAGTTATTTTCTGTTGGGTGTATCGATGTCCGTGAATGGTGTTAAGGTAGTTGAAAAGTTGCCAGAATCATATCAAGCAGTGCGCCAGTCAATCAATGACGTGGTCGTTTCTTGGGAAGTCAGCGAACGGGCAATCAACTGACTATCGAGGTTTATTGTAAAACGTGGTCGTAGTGCTTGATATGCTTTTAGTTCATAGACCCCCCGAGTACAAACATAATTTAACCGTCACGAAACTTAGGCAAAAACTGGTAGCGACCGCTCAACAGATGGGTATACTTTCTACAACAAGTTAGGGCAAGACTGTCAACAAATGTACCCAATTGTATGCACACTTCTGGTATGGATTGGTACACACAATCTAGGCTGGCAGCCACTAAACACAGGCACACATATCCATATACAAAATAACAACCACAGCAAAATTCTTTGTGGCCTAACCGTTATGGTCGACACCATTTTATAAGAAGTCATTTATGCAAACAGTTATTCTCGGTAATTCTCATCAGGCTTTTACAATTACATAGGGTACATGCGTTTTATACATGAAAAACTAGAGCAAGTCATATAGGTCATTAAAATCAAAAGCATAAGCCGGATCACAGTCTACTAGAGATGGTTGGGAGTGTTGGTTAATGTGTGACATTACCACTCGCATCTGCCTAGGTTTCAAGTGGCTATGGAATGGTTGACCGAGGGAAATAAAGTGTTTGCACGAACTGCTTTTGGGCACACAGAGAGCTGGCTTAAATCGTGCGCACCCCACCATCGCATTTGCCTTCGAATTATAGATGAATAGCTAACTATCATTTTTAGACGTTGTCATACGGAATCTTCCTTGGGTTCCATGAGTTTGAAATTCCTTGGCATCAGCAGATTCCGAATTTCGTCAGATTGAGTACTGTAACGATTCACGTCTGATCGTTGAGTTACGCGTAGCCTAAAAACAGATCGACAATTTGGAAACAAGACTGGGTCCAACAATTTCTACAGCACTATTAAAAAATACATCAATAATTACGAAAAGCAACCCTCAATCGTTCGCGACGATAGTCTTGTCCAGCAAAATCAATGGTATCTCAACAGGACCAGCAAAATCAAAGGTTAGCCGTCACATCAATAGACCAGGACAAGAGTGGCCACTCGCGCCGCAGACATTAAATGACACATCAATTCAATGAAGCAAAACGCTGTGGGTGAGGTAGTGGGAACAAGTGTCAGGTTGGTGGGAAAAACAGGGAATGCAAAAGATGGAGACGAATTTTCTCAGTTCGTGGATCAACAAATTTACAGCGCCAGTTAAACTTATCACAGGACACACCCGTCTTGCCCTATCCACTGGGTATCTAAACACCTTGAGAATGGGCATTCAACACGTAGCTTAGGGACGGGTGGGAGGTATGGGAAGTCAAACCTCTAGTACGTTTAGCCCACTCGGAATCGCGCAGCAACTGCTACAAAGCATGGCTGTGCTTCGTGAACTAATCTCCGTAACTGTCAATCTACATTACTCGTTTCCATATATGTAGCCTGTTGTCTTTGAGGCGCAGTGTCCGGCAGCGTATACTGTACTTCAAAAAGGGAACGTAGGGTTTTGAAAATGTAGTGTCTTATCGAACGCATGGTATGGAGTTGGTCGTAGTCAAACCAAGAAATCTCTCGAAATAGCTAAAGATGTTCCCCAGCGCAAACCTCATGGAAGTGTAGAAAATCACATTCCACACTCATATGAGTATCTAACCCATTTGATTGATGTGAGAGGGCCAACGTTTGGGGAACCATAGATTCACAGTCAAGAAAACCGCCAACGCTGGCTGCTTGTTTTAATTCTTTCATAAACTGGCCAATCTATGCATTATATAAACTACCCGGAAAGCTTATGTGAGTCTTAAACACACAATAATGCCAGCAAGGACCTCACTGTTATCTGACCGATCTACATTCATTTTTCAATATTCTGAAGTGTGATTTTGTTTTCCTTCTCAGAGTAAATGAGCCTCGTAGGTGTTTCCTCTCTATGCCATTATTGTAACAGATCATACTGAGGAGAGATAACATAGTTGGCCTCCGGCTATCATCAGCCAAACATTAAGCGATTTACGGACATAACCTTTCTTAAGCCGTGGATTATAAATTGAAAAGTTTTCAAAACACGACATTCTTACTCATTCCCTTTTAAATTACCCTTATTCTATTCAACGTAGCCCCCTTATTGGATGATCTTGTATAGTCAACGTGCTTGTCTTACCTAAGATGCAGTCTTCCTCGAATTATCCAGAACTTTCGACCGTGTCCCACGTGGCCCTCGGATACAAACTGGGGGAGTAAACGATTTGAAGATGTAGTTTTCACCGGATAAAGTTTTCCACAGTAACGGAACTTTCGACGTTAATCCACAATTTAGGCCCTTACCGTCCTTCATTTTCCCAGAAACACCTTAAAAAGGTACAGTTAGGTCACTTACTACCCTTATTTTACATCACTGTGCTGGATTCTATCGCCAGGTTTTCTGTCATTTATATTGAATTGTAGAAAAAGTAGATTGATGACGATTTCAATTTAAGGATCAATGGCTGACCCACAAGGGTTGATCACGGTCAAATATTCACCATAAGTACTAATATCCGACATCCGCTGACTCGTTCAGCTACGTCTAATCCCCAGGCAACGTCTGTTTATACGCCGGATATCGAATAGTCGCGTCCGTAATTCAGTGGGTATCCATTTAATCCGGAGCTCGTTGAGCAACTGATTCCAACCAAACAAGTCAATAGTACAGGCGAGTTTGCTATCGATGAGATGCTACAGTACAAAACTAGCATGGGAAAAAGTGCAAGAAAATAACAGCAAAACCCGATATAGTATTTAACCAATTTTCGCAGTCCGAGATTAACTACTCACGTAAACACGGTCGGATACAAAACTAACTTGATATCAAGGCAATAAAGCGTGAGTGGAACTCGGGGTGCAGATAAACAAGAGTACAGAAATGGGAAATAAGAGCGGATGAACTGCTTGGTGGCAATGTTCCAAAATTGAATGATATTAAACCTCAGCACTATATATTACTTAACGTCAGCCGAAAGGACAGTTCGTCGCGCGTAATGTGAATGTAGGACGAACAGTGAGTAACAAAAGAAGAGTGAATGATTGCAAGTTCGGATGTTGTTTGAAAAACGTAACTTAGTGACCTTAGCGAATTCGATTGCCTTCGTTTGCTAACATGTATGCTGTCGCAACCAGATGATGCTAATTACCATGTGAATGCAAGAAAAATACAATCGAGAGCGATGTAATGTGTTGCTGTAAGCATTGGTCGGATGGTTCGTGACAAACGTAGAAACGGTGTTTAGTGCCAGACTAAAATAGCAACCCACTCAAAAAAACCCTTCGGACTGCCATGAACGAACAGTTCTATTCAAATAAAAGTATCAACCAACGAAATGTTCTTTTGTTCGGGGCCGTTGGCTGCATTCAGAAGGATTTTTTCAAAGCGTCATCCCATTTGAATTTACCTTGGAGTTATTCAGAATTTACTGGCACGTTGGTACTTACCGTACTCCTGGGGGTGTGTGCGAATTTTAACTGGCAACCATCAGTGCAAGCTACACACGTGTTGAGTTATTAACGTGTAGTCCACATACTGCATATCGACAGACAAACCTATATTGTCTTCCAGAAGCCCCTGTTCTCGGTCATTTGCTTAAAGTTTCTCTCTGCTTTCTTGACATTGCCTTAGAGGGCGCGCAGTGTATGCATTCTCGAGTGTAGTGTTGGTGGTGTAAGAGTTGCATGAGCCATGAATTCAGTGGGTCACCATAACTAACTAATCTGCTACTATGCTTCTTTTAAATTGGTTCCTTATGCTAGCCGAGAAACATCTTCACATGTTATACAGTCCGGTTACTTTACACTAAGAACACTGGCTACTATTCATCAGGAGAACCCTGGGACGGCTTATTTTTCTACGATATCGAAAAGCAGACTACCTATGAGCTAAGAACTTCGTGAATGTGCAACAACCCTGCTAAACCCATTAAACACACCCTGAATCAAATGATCAAGCTAGAGGTCGAAATATATCCATGGTAATCAAGAAGGACAAAGTGACTGATTCAGCTAAGTTGCTCTTCACGGTTCAAACAGTCAAATTAATTGCTGAGATGTACGAAATTCCTGAAGGCGCTGGAACTTGGCTAGATATAACCTCTCAAATCAGTTATTACACATTTTTCTTCAGTGTGAGATTCATTGGACAATTTTATGTTAATCAAATTCTTCGGAATACTGGCAAGTTATGAAGCAGATGGAGCCCAATACCAGCCACTATGCAGTGGAAACAGAGGACCGAAGGCTTAATTCTGAATCGCGAGTGCATTACTAGGTAGCAGTACGAGAAGCGATTAGTTAGACGATGTGAAACGGTGTTAGGCTAATCCCTGTTTCCAAGCTGTGTGAGTAATGGAAGGCCCCTCTGGTTGGTAGTTGATGAAATGGCAACATCAGGGCACTGAGGACCTTCATTACGATGGTCAAGTCGAAAAATATAGCGCGTTGTGACCTCCAAATGGTTATCCCGGAAGTTAGGATTACCACACTTTTAATACTTTAGTGACTGATAATAACAGATAAATTCACGGTAATAATCCCCAAATCCCTCAGCATTGGACCTTTCTCAAGCAACTAGTCTTTCCTAAGGGGGTCATAGTTTGCTGGAAGAACCTTCCCTTCAGTGCCGTTAGTTGGCTTCAAACGGATCTTTTTAAACCTTCACCAGAATCCCTTTGCCTTGTCTATTTCCAGATTCCTTCTACTGCTCTTTTTCGGTACTCGTCTTAATCGCTGAGAGCAGTACAGTACCTCGTTTTTAATTATTGCTTCTCGCATTCAAAGTCATCTCCCGCTACCGACGAGTACACACGGACTAACTCGCGATAATTTTGGCCAGCAACAACGTGCTCGAGCAAAAACAGCTCCTTGCAACGGGTCGAAAGATGGGTGTGTAAGATTGCCCTCACTTCCGCGAGGCTGAAAAGTGGGTTAACTGGAGGACAACAGGCTCCTTGAAGTTGAATGGGACCCACTCTTCTTGGTAGCGGGTGTTCAGTGGAGATATTTAGAGCTTAGTTTGGGACTCACTAATCTTTTCGACCCTGATCAATGACCTTCTAAAGTTTGCTGAAACGCCCTGTCTAGCGTACGCAAAAGATTTAAAGTTCTAGGGCATCATCAAATTGACGGAGGTCCGGAATGTTCCACAGAGTTGCCCGAACCCCTCTATGGAATGGGTTCATACGTGTGCCCACTCGTTGACCCTCTGACGTGTGTATACGTGCATTGTGGGGGGAAAACTGAGTTAGTATCTAACGCTATCGCGAACAGTTGAAAAGATAAGCAAAATAGTAGTTGCAGCTTGGGCAATTTTTTCACAAAATCCATGGGAAATGTAGGACCGCACGGAAAGGGTCTATATACTGGCAAGCGACGTACTAGGGAAATCAAAAAATCCTTCATCAAGCTCGCATTCAGACCCTTATCTACTATGTTAGCCAGATGCGCCCGACCAACGTAGGCGACGACTCTATAGCTTCGTACCAAGGAGGGAACGCGAAAGCAGAAGGGGTCAAAAGAAACCAGCAAAGTTGTAGACAAAATGAAATGAAACCTACGACGTTTTTCGCAAGCTACGGAGGTGTGCGCAAAGGTTTGATTTTGATATACGAAGCACTGAAAGTAAACATGGTTCCCCAGTTGTGAGCGGAGGCACCTGCCAAAAAGGACAAAAAGCTGTGCGCACAGCGATCGACTATGTGGAGGCAAACCGCAGGACAGGTGCCTGCGATATACAGTACAGCAGTCAAGTGTTGTAATGCGCTTCTGTATTCTGTGGTGGACTCGGAATCAGACAGATTTCTTAAGATGAAACTGGACACAAACTTGGACTATTCGTTAAAGTAGGAACGGTTGTAACCGGGTGCTAGCACGTGAGTCTGAAGCTTTTGCCTTCAGCGAATGAATGTCTGGTATGGGGTTCTGAAACCAACTGAACCAAGAAAAATAGATGTAGCGATGTTCCCAACCTTGAAAAGTCCGCTGGGCTCTGCACGGGTTAGTGGCTGCATGCATGAGTTATTCTGGTTCAGTCAGTTTGTCTCTCGATATTCAACGGGTTTCTTTCGATCCAAAGGTAGACATCAAAATCTGGAATTACCACACGTACCAAGAACAGAGTAATTCACCAACCTGACAATATCTCAAATTAGTGATGATCTAATAGCACTTTAAAATGGACCTTAGGAGAGCAAACGACAACCTCAAATGGAAGTCCATTACAGTGGCTGGCGACCGTGCAAAAAGAACTGTGGTTTGAAGGACGCCCAAGGTAGGAGCTTGTAAAACTTATTGTGATCCTTTTCACCGTCATTAGCCATTGAGGTAAATTATTGTTGCTGGATTCCAACGCTAGATAAAATGTGTGTAAGAAT